>AP025044.1:5701059-5711320 GCA_036186865.1 Eustoma russellianum
ACCATATATTGTGAAGTAGCAGTTGATCGACATAGATTGATTTACTAAATTGTCTGCGCTTCTTATATTGTGAAGTAGCAGTTGATCGATATAGCTTGACGCATCATTATGTGTCATCGGAAACAACCCCTGTGTGTTTAACACATGAGTATAGTTACGTACATCCGACCTCCCATATCCTACCATAGATGGGAGCCTCTAAAGCAATGGTTAATGTTATCGTTGTTACACCATATATCTAAAAAAAAGGTTGAATCTCAACCTGTAAAAGTCCCTCCACACTCATTCTCAAAGGTAGTGTGGAGATGTAGTTATACCATATATCTAAGTGAGGATAGGATCCCCTCACCGCAAGGAGATGCGGTAACGCGTGACCGCGCGACACGTGGCAACAAGAGGGGCTGGTGAGGCTAGATGCAGGTCACCCGCCTTACCACCCTCTCTTGCTGCCACGTGTCACGTGGTCATAAAAGGGGTAAGGAAAGTGAGGATGAGGAGATTCCAATCCATCTAAGCGATGCACTAGATATTTTGTGAACTGACAGGGCCTAGGATATCTCTGCAGAGTGCAGAGGATCAATAATTAATGCAGTCAAAGTCATCAAAAATGATAGGCAAAACTCGTCACCAGCCAACCCAGCTTTGCCAAAACAAACAAAAGCTTACCTAAAAAAAAAGAAAAAAAAATCAAAAGCAGATTTTATTTTCAGGCAATCTCCAGATACGACAGAACACCTGGCTTTACTTTCAGTCTCGAATATTTAATTATTTATAGGGTCTTCAAATGTAAATTGAATGTACCTTCACTTAAAAAAAGGAAACAAAGTATCTGACAAACATTATGTCATATATTTCAAATTAGTTTCAAAGTTTTAGTTTGATATCAATAACTCCACATTAAGCACGTTTAATCCTAGTTTCTTCCATGTGTAATATGTAATGTTTTTGGCACGAGTACCGACTCCTTAAATCTAAGTTGGAAGTAATAATTTAGCTGTTCCTTTACATCTATGGTCAGAGGCGGGGGCAACTGACAAGTTTGTTGCTTTATGACTTTGAGCTTTACCAGTTCGAGCAGCAAAAACAGCTTTTTGTATAAAGTGTATGGTAAGTTTGTCTACATCAGATCGCGAAGCGACACGACTCCTCTCCAGACCCTGTACAAATAAAAAGAGTCTATTGCACCGGAAATGTCTTTTTTACCTATATTGTTAAATCTGATCGGCTACTTTATTTATGCGTCATCACCGATTCATATTTTTTTTTCACTTATCCTAATCAAGTTTAATAAATATTAACGGTTATTGGTAGTTATTTACATAAATCCATGATGATTATACGGATCATAATGTAACATTTATAAGAGATACAAATAAACATGAAGAGAATGGAAAGTTGCAAGAACCGATTGCATATTTATTAGCCCATTAAGCCAATATTATTACGGGAAAAAATATTCAACCCACCATGTGGTGATGGTGTAGAACAACAACAATCATATCCAGTATATACGAGCATTATAATTTTAAGTTTAAAAACATGGTTCAAATGCATTTGAGGTCCTCTTTTTCTCAGCCTAAAATAACGTAGTTAGCTAGAAGTTTCAAAAGGACAAAAAAATCCTCAGTACAAACTTCTAAATTAAAGGTCAACCAGCATTAATCAGCTTACATAAAGATAGAACAACAAAGTTAAAAGACCGGTTTGGTTCCACAAACGTAGCCCAGGTGAAATAGAATCTGTAACAACTTGCTTCCGCAATAACCGCTGAAACTGCCGCCATCTGTGCGTGTCACTCACGTTCGTAACTGTCACCGGCGCTCTAGCCGGAGACCTGCACCTGCTTGTTCATCCCAACAGTACAGATATGGATGGAGAATCGGTTGAACGTAGTACGGAAGAGAAAGACCAGATCAATCGAAGTGTGAAGAAATACAAACGCATCGCTACTTTCGACCCACCATCACCGGATGATCACCCTCAACCAGATGGAACCGCTTGGGCTAATTTATTCAAACAATCTGACAAAACGTTTGCAACCATTGGAACAGACATACATGAGAGAAGATTCGGACGACGAGTCCAATGATCATATTCACAACCCATTACTGGGCCATGATACCGATTGTGCCATGGAGAAGGACAACGAAGTCACTGTTAATATCCAACAGATGAATGGAAACAATTATGGAATCCTTGGAAGAGAGCATTAGTGGTGAAACCGCTGGGACGTAACATATCTTTTCGTCTACTATCACAGAGATTATCTGACATGTGGGCATCTGGTCGGAGGTTAGACATTGTGGATTTGGAAGATGGATTCTACGTCATCCGTTTCTTCTCGAAGGAGGATTATATACATGCGCTTGAGGATGGTCCCTGGACCATTCAAGGAAATTACTTGTCGGTTACCAAACTGAGACCTGGTTTTCGTCCGTCTCCCTCCGCCATCAAATCTACCCTTGTATGGATCCGTATACCACGTATACCTCTTGAATTCTTCAGTGAGAAAGTCCTTATGCGCATAGGTGATAAATTGGGTAAAGCTGTGAAAATTGATGGCAATACAACGTTAGTCACTCGTGGAAAGTATGCTCGGGTATGTGTTGAAATCGACCTAACCAAACCTCTTAAATCTGTGGTGGTTTTGAATGGCGAAGAGTTACATGTTGAATATGAAGGACTGCATCTTGTATGCTTTGAATGCGGCCGCTATGGACATAACTCCGAGGGATGCCCAACTAAGACTACAGATTCCTTTGTTACATCACCAAATCCGACTACGTAGTCGACTACAATACCCCCCACTGATCCTTACGGTCCTTGGATGCTTGCCCGAAATAGCAGAAGGCGTCCTTTCAGTGCCTCACAGACCAACCGGAAGGATGAGTCCTCCACTGACAGAATGGCAGGCGAAGTAGACACTCAACCTCGAATGGGCAAGCAATCATCAAAGAGTTCACGATTTGCTGTTATAGCCGAAGAGGAGGAACCCAATGAACAAGAACAAGAACCTCCCTTGGTCTCTCAGATCCGAAATATACAAGACAAAGGACCATCTACTCTTTTTACAACGACATTCAAATCGCAGCTTACTAAAATGGTCGACAGGCGGAGCAGAGGGATTCCTCTTAAAGGCAATACCAAAGTTAAAATGAGTCCACATCAAGGACAGTCTCGCAAGAACATCAAAGAACCTTCATTCACTACACCTGTTCTAACCGTTATGCATGTCAATCAGAAGATGGATTTACGACCACAATCATGGCCAACCCTCCCTAGCACATCCAATGCAGTTCATTCTCAGCCACATCCACTTCATGACACTACAAACTTTCCCCCTGAGATAGGGGACATCACACGGTAGCTTCTGATTCCGTCTCCACCCGAAGACCATATGAAGCAACATCCACCCGACGACACACCCTCTCTTCAAGATATGGATAGCGAGTATACTACGCAAGCCAATCCCAATAATAACATGGAGTTTGATGATGAGACAGGCAATGACCCGGTTGATGGTCACTCGTCTACTATATGACATGTAATGCGGATACTTTCATGGAACGTCCGGGGGGGCTGGTTCTCCGGACACAATAAGACATATTTTAAGGTTGACCACTGAACACAGGCACAATATCATGTTTCTGATGGAAACCCGTGTGTCCAGTTCCAAGGGCGCATACATACTCTGTAGATCATACTTCTCTAATATAGCAGCTGTGGAAGCCCACGGTTTTTCAGGTGGTTTGTGGTGTTTTTGGGACGCAAACTCTAGCTCTATTTGCATTCTTAGCTACACAACCCAATTGATTAATATTGGTGTCTTGGATGGTGATGCGATTTCCAGTGTTATCTCTCTCATCTACGCTTCTCCTTCTGCGTCGACAAGAGAATATTTGTATGAATATGTTGAAAATATGGCACCCCGCCTTAATAAACGTAGGGGACGGCCAGTTGGCGGTAGTGGTGCAGACCGAATGATCTGAATGACTGACTCCTGCAATCTCATGGAAGTCACATATGCTGGCCCCCGCTTTACGTGGTCCAATGGGCAGCTAGGGAGACGCCGCATAGAACAACGTTTGGACCAAGCTTGGTCTAACGAGGAGTGGATGGCAATGTTCGATTCTACTATTGTCCATCACCTTACTCGCGTGTCCTCTGATCATCACCCGATTCTACTATCTAAAGACAATCCGGTAACGTATAGCCAACCTCAACGATCCTTCAAATTTCTTGAATGTTGGATGCACCACAAGGAGTTTCATACCTTTATCAAAGATGCTTGGCAACCCCAGCGTGGAAATTGGGTGAAGACTGTTCATGATTTCACCGGCCTAATGATCACTTGGGAGAAAGAGGTGTTTGGAAATCTTACTGGCCGACGTCGCAGGTGTGAAGCTCGTCTACTTGGTATCCAGAGATCATTATCATGTCATCCCTCCTCTTTCCTATCACACCTTGAAGAAGAACTATTGGAGGAATACCGTAACATCTCAAAGCAAGAAGAAATACTCTGGCAACAAAAAATAGCTTACAATGGATATGTGATGGTGAGCAAAATACAAGATTCTTCCTCACTAGCATGGCTATACGCCGAAGAAAAGCCAGGGTCGCACGATTAAAAGATGAATGTGGAGAATGGATTGATGATCCTACAGTTATTCAAGCATTGATTCAAAACCACTTCAAGAACCTCTTTCAAATCCAGCAACATACCCAGCCGAATCTTGAGGAGATCACGGTGCCATCACTTACGGAGACGGATAAAGAGTGGGTAAATAGACCATTAACATATGAAGAGATTGAGAATGCAGTGTTTCAAATAGGACCATATAAAGCGCCCGGGCCAGATGGTCTCCCACCCGTACTCTACCAGAAAAATTGGCATATCATAGCACCTTCAGTGGTTGAATTCGTCTTGGATGCATTTCGGACTAGTACCTTTCCAGCTGAATTGAACAAAAGCTTCATTACCTTAATACCTAAGAAGCAACCACCGGAGGATGCCACACAATTCCGGCCCATTGCTTTATCCAATGTCATAGTTAAGATAATCTCGAAGGTGATAGCTAACCATTTAAAAGCGGTAATAGGCAAACTCATCTCACCCCTTCAATTCGCTTTTATTCCGGGTAGGCAGGCATCTGATAATATCATCATAGCTCAGGAAATTGTCCATTCCATGCGTACGAAGAAAGGGAAAAAGGGTTATCTAGCTGTGAAAATTGACTTAGAGAAAGCATACGATAAGGTGCAGTGGCCTTTTCTTCGTCATATACTTGGAGCAATCGGACTCAATGAAAAAAATGGTGGATCTCATTATGTTTACTATTATGTCAGCCTCACTTGCCATCATTTGGGATGGTCAACCCTTGGAACCGTTTACACCTCAGCGCGGCGTTCGTCAAGGTGATCCTTTAGCTCTCTATCTGTTCCTTTTGTGCATGGAGGTTCTAAGTAGCAAAATTAATTCTGCGGTGATGGCACACAAATGGAACCCAATTAGCCTGTCAAGGTCAGGACTGAATATTTCACACCTTTTCTTTGCCGATGACTTGTTATTATTTGGGGTACCAACTGAAAGCCAAGGTGAGATTATGGAAAAGGTGATGCTGGACTTTTGTTGCATTTCGGGACAATCTATTAGCGTAAGAAAATCTCAAATCCTTCTATCTAGAAATATTCAAGGGAGGTTCCTGCCACAATCACTAACACGACTAGGACTATCTATCACCACTGCTTTTGGACAGTACCTAGGAATGCCGCTACTCACAGGCAAAGGTAACTGGCGAGCCTTCAATTATATTCTTGATAAGGTACGTGATCGTCTCTATGCATGGCAGGCTAAAACCTTATCATTGGCTTCAAGATATGTTTTGGTCCAGAGCGTGCTGTCACTAATGCCTACATACGCCATGCAAACTATTCACTTGCCTGCTTCACTTTTGGATGATATTGAAAAACTTTCCCGTCGATTCTTTTGGGGCGAGACCGACACCGCGCGTAAGTTACATTGGTGTTCGTGGGATATTTTATGTCTCCCCAAAGACCGTGGTGGCCTGAATATCAAACGTCTACGTGACATGAACCTGACTATGATTCTCAAACTCGGTTGGAAAATGTTAACTAACTCGGAGGCATTATAGGTACGAGTGCTTACTGCTAAATACGGATCCCTACTCCACGGTAGGGCAAGGGGAAATTCTTCTCTGTTGTGGAAACATATTGTTTCCAGTAATAAATACCTACTGGAATGCCTAGCCACGTCAGATGCAGAGTCGGACTCCCATAGGAGCGGCTTCAAGTGGAAATATACGACATCCGGACAGTTTACCATCGCCAGTGCATACGAGTATTTGATAGCGAAGACTGCAAACCCTCCAAACCGTACGTGGTCCAATATCTGGGCAATGAAAGGGCCGGGAAGATTCAATATATTTCTATGGCAAGTATGCCGAGGCCTACTGCCAACAGCATTATTCCTCCATCGACGGCACATGCACGACAATGGACTATGCGACGTATGTCACCAATGGCAGGAGGACAATTTACATGCTCTAAAAGATTGCTATTGGGCACATGGTGTTTGGCGATTGTTACTTCCATCATCCACATGGTCTACTTTCTATCGAACTAGTACTGTTAACAGCTGGGTTATGGATAACTTGGGTACCACTCGATCTACAGATAACGGACAAGGAGAATGGCGGTACGTCTTTTGCACGGCGGTTTACAACATCTGGTTCTGGCGAAACCAACTTGTACACGGCAACGTTTCACGACTTCCACCTCCTACAGCCATCTCTAATGATATTACACGACGGGCGCGTAGTATAGAATTTGCAATTTCTAATTTTTACAGCCATCTCTAATGATTTTTTTATACTTTACTCAGATGTACACTTTGTAACGTTTTGGTGATAATGCAAAGATCCTTTCTTCGGAAAATAAAAAAAGAACAACAAAAAAAAGACCAATGTTCACAGAGCAGCACTCTTCCAAGTGACATAACTGCAATACCTTTTCTCTTCCTTCTGATTCACCAACACTTCAACTACTACGCTTCTTCATTTTTTTTCCTTCTGCAAATCAACCATGATAATGCTCAGTATCCTGAGAAATTGATGAGACCAAAGTTCACATGCTAAGATGAGACAAGTCACCCAAATTAGTCAACAACGGTCAACGTAAGTCAAGCTCAACCAATTGACTGGTCAACCTCGGCCCACTTCAGCTCCGCTTGAGCAATTATAAAACAAAGGACATCCCACCGCCTAAGGACCGCCTCGATCGCATGTCCGCTTCGCCAGAGGCTGAAGTCACTAGAGCGTGGCTGTCTTAGGGATGACACGAAGCACACACAGGGCTTAACCTGATTAGGTCAGCTCATGCAGCTCAACTCGGCCAGGGGCCGGGGCCAAAATAGCTTGACCATCACCTTATCTGATCAACACCTAAGACTGGAGTACTATGGCCGACCTTCCTCCTCGGCCGAACCGCCCATGAAGCACTTCAGTTCGGCCACATCATGTTTAAGCAGACTCCTGCCACTCAGCAGACTTGGCTTCCTAGCCCAACACGTGGCGCCACTAAGCCTTCATGAAGCCTAAGACTGCCAACAACGCAGTCATTCATCTCCACATGTCAACCATGTACAGGAGAATGGCCAGCACAGCAACCCTTAGTTGCCGCATGGCTATCATGCAAGCCAGAACTGCCACCTAGACGGCCAGGTGTCATCACCACCTCCGTTCTGGGACACGCAGCTCCAACAACTATAAATAAAGCCTCCTCCATCGAAGTAGGGGATATTTTTTCCCAAGTCCTTCAAAAACTACCTAAATTCTAAGTGACCTCAGAGACTCTACCATCTCGACTCGGCCAAACTACGCCTCCGCCGACCCGCATAAACATCCACCCTCTACGAAAGATAGTTCTAAACAGGTTCTTTACAACTTTTGATTCCAGCATAAGCTGTTAGTGTATGTGCCCTAGGCCATGATTTGGATGTTTATGTTATACATTTATTATTATTAAAGAGGTTTTATTATCATTATTGTTGGTTAGTATGTTACACAATTATGATATATGTCCCTGGTTCATTATTATTATAGAGATAAAATAATTTATAACCAGTATGAGTATTGATTTGATAATCATGAGATGATTATGTGTATGGTGATACAAATCAATTTCATAGATACTTGTTAGAGAACATTGTATTGGATAGACCCATCATGAGATTACTACATAGATTAGCGTCATAAGTAAATCTCATGATAGTCATGTTTTAATCCTTAGAATTGAGATTGTCATAGTTTCCAACATAAGGACTATTATATTTTGACATGATCTAACATTATCCGTAACTGGATAATAATAAAGTTCATGATTGAGTATGATAGAAATTATGTAGAGGATATTGAACAATCAAGATATAATTTGTCCCTCTCTTTTGAGAGACATATCTTTGGGCCCCTCGATTAGTGAGACTGTGAAATGCATGGCCGTGCTCAAATGAATTAATAATGTGATCAATATCATTTTTCTTATCAGTCTACTTAGAGATCGAGTAATCATATGTTTGAACAATATAAGTATGACGCTGACCATGACTTATGTTCAAACTAGATATCGTGTGACAAAGGGATTAATGCATGTGCTATTATTAGGCTAGTTGGACTGTACTCTATTAATTGGGTAGTCGTAATGTCTTGCTAGAGACCAATTACGACTTGTTAGTTTAATGGAGATTTAACCGACTGCCAATTAATATGGGTCTATCGGGTCACACACAAGAATGCGTATGAGCTGATATTAATAATATTAATTATTATTTTCGTTTTTTATGATTATATATATATATGTAATATCGGATAATAATGAGAGAATCCATATCTGATATGGATTTTGAATATCCTGATAAGATCCATATCTGATATGGATTCTGATTGGCTTAACTAATCCGATTTGGACTCGGATTTGATGTCTACATATATCTATATATGATGGTGCATCTCGTACAGAGATAACAAACAATCATCAGAAAAAAAACGAAACCCAAAAATCGTTTTTTGGAGAAACCGAAGTTCTCAGCCACGCCGTTCAAGAGCTAGCACTCCGGACGGAAGCATTCGTATGGATACCGACAGAGGGTGTTCATGTTTTCACACCTCCTTCATCTGCAAAATTCAAATCTACAGAGGTAATTTTTGAGTTTCTTTCATCGAATTAAACGAACAACATGGATTCTTCTGAGAAAATCGAAAATCAAGTTTTATTTTTCCGCTGCGTGTTTTTGCAGTGATCATGTCGATTTCCTAACATAAGCTATATGTAAAACTGCCCACAACTGACTTGAGCGTCGGAGGGTCTGTGTGCTCCTCGACCCCCCATAGGAACAGGGTTCCTCGGGTCCTGCAGAATCATCTACTCCCGCCGCTGACTTTACCTATGAGGAACATAGGAGGGCTATTCAGTATGTAACCCAAAATCCCAGCGTGTTTCAGGCGGTGATGAGAGAAATGAAGAGAAAAGCACATGTTGCTGGACCAAGTGAAGTCCATCCCAGTTACTCCCTCCAGACAAGAGAGCTCATGGAGTATTCGCCAACTCGCCCCCAATACTATCCTGAACCTCAGGGGGGAGTTTATGGCTGAGGCCAGATGTTCAGGTCAGCGATCTAGCCGTCAGCATTTTGCATCCGAGCCATTGGAAGTTCAGGACTATCATTTGAAACGCACACGGAAAGCATTGCTGCCACTTGGACATGGCAGAGAAGTTGACAAGGAGGAAAGAAGCTACCCATCAGAGGCTGGGTGGCCGAGGCAGGGAAAGGGTGGCTCTGTTGGACTCCAAGGCCCATATTATATCCGCTATGAGGAGGGAAGGCCTAGCAAGAGATCTCAAGCCCTTGTCTGGCCCATCCATAAAAAGGATCCCAACTATACTGCCTTTTCCATCATGATATTGGTCGTGATACAGAGGACTGTAGGCAGCTCACCCAAGAAATTGAGCACCTAATTGAGTTAGGTTATCTATAGCGCTATTACAATCCCAGGCCAAGGCTGCACAATATGCTGAATTTCACTCAGCCTTCTCCTGACGAAAGGTGCCAACCAGATCACAAACATTGGCCACTTGAAGATGAAGACCCATGTATGGCTGGGCAGATGCGGCGGGGTTCTGAACTGATAAGGGTGACTTGAAGGCAAAGGTCGTCAACTCTGTGGATCATAGTCCGATTCCTCCGCAT
>AP025044.1:5711330-5722899 GCA_036186865.1 Eustoma russellianum
CCTTATGGTTTTAAGAGAACTCCCGGCGTGACAGGTTTCACACCTCGGCAATGATCTAAGTGGTCTCTATCCTCTGCTTTATGGTCTTAAGGGGATTTCGGACACGACAGGTTTCGCGTTCCTAAGCGGGTGACCCAAGCAGTCACCTCGGCTCAATGATCTGCGTGGTCAGCTCAATCAAATGACTAAATAGTCATTACTCTATAGCTTTAAGGAGTTTAACGTTGCCAAACAAATCCTAGTCCTCAGCTCGGCCTCGTAAGGCTACTCTGCTCAGTCAGCAACCTACATCAGTAAAGCTTCAGGGCTAAACAAGCTTAGCATTGCCGAGCTCAACATAGCCGAGTTGAAGATATCTGAAGCTGTAAATGAATTTTTCTTGGCTGATCAGGATTCTCAGCTTTTCCTGATAGCTAAAAAGGCCTATCTCTTAGATCAACCCCGCAGGATAACATGTTTATTCTTCTTAGTTTTTATTAAAACTATTTGCATTATGAGAAGTTTGCCAGGTACAGAGCAGACATCTAACTTCGGCCGTAACAAGTTTGAAAACTTGACCTCAAAAGTATTAGCCAAAAACTTTGGATGGAAGAACGGAACAACAAGATTGCTAGCCTCGGCAGGGCCAAGGCTAAGGACTTATGAAATTTTAAGGATAACTTGCTCAGCCCTAAGTCGCAAGGAAAGAAATAAACAGTACTAAAAAAATGAAGTACACAAGAATTGGAAAAGTTAAATTTTCTTTAAAGATTGTCAAGCCAAATACAAAGGATTTCTCCTAATCTACTTAAAGCTCCCTAAGGTCAGCCCCCCTTGAATAGCTCCAGTCGAGTATCAAACTCCTTCTCGGCCTCTGGGTTGTAGAGCTCGGCGATTTGGGGATGCTGCTTATCCAGGAAAGGGAAGACTTCTGAGCAAACATCAATTGCGAGAGTCTGGTTGGCCACTATCACTGAACTCTGCATGAACAGATGATTGTCCATGAAGTACACCGATTGTCTGAACTCAACAACAACATCCTTTTTGATACTTTCAGCCTGAAGGACGAATTGCTGGGTCAGCTCAACCTTGCTCTTTGTCTCATCTTCAAGCTTCTTCTGACAAGTCTCCAGCTCCTGCCGACAGAACTCCAATTCGGATTGAGTCTTGGTAGGCGCCTGCTCCATGTCAGCAATGACTCCCTACAACTCATCCACTTAATGCAGCTAAAGAAGCAGTTTGGTTGAAGAAGTTCATCACTGAGCTAGGAGTAGTACCTAGCATTGCAAATCCTGTGGACATTTATTGTGACAACAATGGTGCCATAGCACAAGCAAAAGAGCCTAGGTCTTATCAGAGATCTAAACATATACTCAGACGGTACCATCTCATTCGAGACATCATCGATAGAGGAGATGTCAAGATATGCAAAGTTGACACAAACGATAACATAGTGGATCCATTGACTAAGCCTCTCTAGATCTATGGGTCAAGCATGATCAGAACACTAGATCTATGGGTCTCAGATATTTGTAGGCCTAGTGCAAGTGGGAGATTGTTAGTGTATGTGCCCTAGGCCATGATTTGGATATTTATGTTATGCATTTATTATTAATAAAAGAGGTTTTATTATCATTATTGTTGGTTAGTATGTTACGCAATTTTGATATATGTCCCTGATTCATTATTGTTATGGAGATAAAATAATTTATAATCAGTATGAGTATTGATTTGATAATCATAAGATGATTATGTGTATGGTGATATGAATCAATCTCATAGATACTTGTTAGAGAACAGTGTATTGGATAGACCCATCATGAGATTGCTACATGGATTAGCGTCAAAGTAAATCTCATGATAGTCATGTTTTAATCCTTTGACTTGAGATTGTCATTGTTTCCAACATAAGGACTATTATATTTTGAAATGATCAAACGTTATCCGTAACTGGATAATAATAAAGGTCATGATTGAATGTGAAAGAAATTATGTAGAGGATATTGAACAATCAAGATAGAATTTGTCCCTCTCTTCTGAGAGAGATATCTTTGGACCCCTCGATTAGTGAGACTGTGAAATGCATGGCCGTGCTCAAATGAATTGATAGTGTGATCAATATCATTTGTTTTATCAGTCTACTTAGAGATCGAGTAATCATATGTTTGAACAATATAAGTATGACGCTGACCATGACTTATGTTCAAACTAGATATCGTGTGACAAAGGGATTAATACATGTACTATTATTAGGCTAGTTGGACTTTACTCGTATTAATTGGGTAGTCGTAATGCCTTGCTAGAGGCCAATTACGACTTGTTGGTTTAATAGCGATTTAATCAACTGCCAATTAATATGGGCCTATCGGGTCACACACAAGAATGCGTATGGCTGAGATTAATAATATTAATAATATTAATATTGGATATTAATTATTATTATTATTATCGTTTTAATATTAATAATATTAATATTGGATATTAATTATTATTATTATTATTAATTTCGTTTTTTATGTATATATATTTATATCATCGGATAATAACAGAGAATCCATATCTGATATGGTTGATGATTTGTTTTATCTAATCCTAACAGAATCCGTATCTGGTATGGATTATGATAGACGTTGACAAATCCGATCTGGAATCGGATTTTGATATCTATATATATGTATGGAGCTTGGCGTATCATGTACACCAAGCAATTAGAAAAAACAAAATAACAGAAAAACGAAAGATCCTAGAATCGTTTTTGTGAAAAACGAGTTCTTCAGCCGCGCCGTTTGAAGAGCTAGCACTCCGGGCGGAAGCGTTCGTGTGGATACCGACAGAGGGTGTTTGTGATTTCGCACCTCTTCCATCTGCAGATTTCGAATATACGGAGGTAATTTTTGATTTCTTTTGTCGAATTAAACGAACAACATGGATCCTTGGTAGGAAATCAGAGATCAAATTTTGTTTTTCCGCTGCGCGTTTTGCAGTGATCTCGGTTGATTTCCTAACAATGGTATCAGAGCCACTTGTTGTCTCGTTTAAATCGACTATATCATGCTTATGTGTTTACTGCTTTTCGTATGGCATGATATGTATAAAACAGTAATTCGGATTTCATATGATGAGAGAAGAATGGTGTTTTTCAATTCGTTTTCATGAGATGATTTGTATACGGCGGTAATCGTTTCTCATGTGATGATCAAAACCGATTTTGTTTATATTAGATATAATCACAGATATGTGTAAAACCTTATTCGAATCTCATCTGGTGATAGCGGATTGATGTTTTCAATTCGTTTTCGTCAGATGTTATAATCCGAGATTGTTATATGTGATATAAAGTTTTCGTTTTTCATGAGATAATCAAAAACGATTATGTTTATATCGATATGAACAACCGATTGATGGTTCTGTTTTCGTGTTTCGAAAGACAGATTATCATTTCGATGATGATTCTGATTTCTTTACCGTGACATTAAGAATGTCAATATATATTTATTTGTTATAATATGTTTGTGTAAAATATATTATAATTGTTGATGTCTTTGCATGGTGCATAGCATGGCCTCAGGACCTATGTGATTGACTTAGTCATATTTCTGTTTTGGGTTATTATGGCATGCGTGCTGCTGTAGTTTTTGTTGTATTTTATTATACAATTAGTTAGATTTTTCTTTATTATTGTAATAAACGAAGAATCAAGCTACAAAAGTGGTGATGGCGACACATACCAAGGACGAGTGGATTCCATGGAGATGGAGGCACGAGCTCAAGACAAGAAGATATGTATCATTGCAAATGTTGTAATAGGAAGTCTTTCACATAGGGTTTCCTTTATGATCTTCATTTAGTCTCATGAAGATCATATTTAGTTTGGCCATGCTATGTCACGTTTACATATTTATCATTTTGTATGAGATGCGTGGATGATAGATTATATATGTATATAGGATGCTACGATATAATAATATGCAATGCAAGACATAAACTAAGTTGAACCCTCATGAATAATTTAAGTCTTTATGCCATCCATGTCTTAAACACCTATTAAAACTGGGATTGTATTAAAGTAGGTATTGCCAAAGCAATGTGCTTTAAACATTCCTAGCTACGTAGGATGAGTAATAGTGCTACTCATATGTTTAAAATTGGTTAGACTTAATTGGGCTATCAAAACGGTTTTGGGCCCAAGGCATTGGATGGAATCTAACATACAATGATATATGATGTCATTATTCCATAAATTCTAAGAGTTACATGAGATGTAATTGGTAAAGAAGTTACCTACCTAAATAACTTAATTTTAAGCGTCATGCCAAAGCTGAGTTTAGAATTAAGTCAAATATGGATCTTAGCTCACTAAAATATTTCTTTTGAGGGCTATGTTTTAGTGAGAGTTTTATAAATTTTAACCTCATTATTAATAAAGTGTTACTTTGCATGTTTTGTAGATCATAAATGGCTGCTAATAACAATTCCACCTTATCGCTGCGATCAATCCTTGAGAAGGAAAAATTAAAAGAATGTGGGACTAATTTTGTTGATTGGTTTCGAAACTTGAGAATCGTTCTCAAGCAAGAAAAGAAGTCCTACGTGCTCGATGACCCTGTCCATGAACCATCTCCTGCTGATGCTTCTGTTGCTGTTAAGAACAAGTATAAGAAGCATGTGGAAGATTCAAACGACATAGGATGTCTTATGTTGGCAACTATGTGTTCAGGACTTCAGAAAGACCTGGAACACTTAGAAGCCTATGAGATGAGTGTGCATCTTAAACAAGCTTTCCAACAACAAGCTAGGCAGGATAGGTTTGGCACCGCGACTGTAAGATGTCTGAAGGTGAATCTGTTAGCACTCATGTTTTAAAGATGAAAGGCTATATAGATCACCTTGCAAGACTTGGATATCCCCTGAGTTTGGAACTTGCCACGGATTTGATCCTACACTCTTTGCCTAGCAGTTTTTCTCAGTTCGTTATGAACTACAATATGAATAATATGGAAAAGTCCATTCCTGAGCTACACGGTATGCTCAAAACTGCTGAGGGGAATATCAAAAAGCCTACCCATGTATTGAGTGTCAATATCAAGCCTATGAAAAAGAAAGGTAGAGGCAAGGGTAAGCCCAAAAGTGCGAATGGTGCAAAAGGGTCCAAGGGTCAAGCTAAACCGAAACCTGGTCCCAAGGCAAAGGTTCCTAAGGAAGGAACCTGTTTCCATTGCAACAAGCCTGGGCATTGGAAAAGAAATTGTGATGTTTATTTGGAGGAGTTGAAGAAGCTGAAGGGTAGTGCGACTACATCTTCAGGTATTTATGTTATAGAAATTAGTTTATCTACTTCTTCTTCCTGGGTATTAGATACTGGATGTGGATCCCATATTTGTACAAATATGCAAGGGCTCAAAAGGAGTAGGATGCTGAAGAAGGGCGAGGTGGACCTACGTGTTGGCAATAGAGCAAGAGTTGCTGCTATAGCTGTAGGGACCTATGAGCTTGTCTTGCCCAATGGGCTTTTGTTAGTTTTAAACAATTGCTTTTATGTTCCTACTATGAGTAGGAATCTTATTTCAGTATCTGTTTTGGATGATGAAGGTTATTCATTTTTAATTAAAAATAAGAAGTGTTCTATTTTTGATAAAAATGACTTGCTTTATTGTATTGCAAGTAGTTATAATGACATTTATGTCCTTAACCTTGATGATTCCAATGATGGTAATATTTATAACATATCTTCAAAGAGAACTAAGCCAAATGAATTAAACCCTGCATATTGATGGCACTGTCGCCTTAGTCATATAAATGAGAAGCGCGTATTTAAACTCCATCAAGATGGATTATTAGATTCATTTGATTTTGAATCATTTGAAAATTGCGAGTCTTGTTTGCTTGGAAAGATGACAAAGACCCCTTTTACTGGACATAGTGAAAGGGCTAATGATTTATTGGGCTTGGTACATACAGATGTATGAGGCCCAATCAGCATTAGTGCCAGAGGAGGATTTCAGTATTTCATTACTTTTACTGATGATTTTAGTAGGTATGGCTATGTCTACCTAAGCATGAGTCTTTTGAAATGTTTAGAACTTTTCAAAATGAAGTACAAAATCAACTTGGTAAGACAATTAAAACGCTTCGATCAGATCGAGGTGGTGAATATTTGAGCCAAGAATTTGACCAACATCTAAGAAATTGTGGAATCGTTTCACAGTTGACTCCTCCAGGAACTCCACAATGGAATGGTGTTTCTGAAAGGAGAAATCGAACTTTATTAGATATGGTTCGATCTATGATGGGTCAAGTAGATCTTCATTTATCTTTTTGGGGTTATGCCTTGGAGACAGCTGCATTCATTTTGAACCGTGTACCATCTAAAGCGGTTGAAAAGACACCATATGAGATGTGGACTGGTAAGAGACCCAGTTTGTCTTTTCTTAAGATTTGGGGTTGTGAAGCTTCTGTGAAAAGATTAGTGTCAGATAAGCTAGCTCCAAAATCTATCAAATGTATTTTTGTGGGGTATCCTAAAGAAACTAAAGGGTACTATTTCTATATTCCCTCAGAGAACAAAGTGTTTGTTGCTCGAAATGGAGTCTTTTTGGAAAAGGAGTTTTTCTCCAAGAGAACTAGTGGGAGTATAGTACAACTTGAGGAAACTCAAGTTCCACAAGATATCGTTGAACCGTCTTTAGAGACAATTTCAGAACCACAAACAGTTGTGGAGCCTGAAAATGTAACACAAGTCCAACGCAGATCTGATAGGATACATCGTCAGCCAGAGAGATATGGATTTCTTGTGACTGATGATAGTGAAGTTATGCTCATAGATCAAGATGAGCCTACTACCTATCAGGAAGCTGTGTCTGGTCCAGATTCAGATAAATGGCTTGGAGCCATGAATCCTGAGATGCAATCCATGTTTGATAACCAAGTTTGGTCTTTAATTGATCCTCCAGAGGGTATTAAGACTATTGGTTGCAAATGGGTTTCAAGAAGAAAACTGACATGGATGGAAATGTGCAAACCTACAAAGCAAGGCTTGTGGCTAAAGGTTTCAAGCAAACTCATGGTATAGACTATGATGAAACCTTTTCACCAGTAGCTATGCTTAAGTCTATTCGAATTCTCCTTGCCATAGCAGCATACTATGATTATGAGATATGGCAAATGAATGTCAAAACTACTTTCCTTAATGGAAATTTACTCGAGGATGTGTACATGACACAACCTGAGGGTTTTGTAAATCCTGAGAATTCAAAGAAGGTTTGCAAGCTTCAAAGGTCCATCTATGGATTGAAGCAAGCATCTCGAAGCTGGAATCTTCGTTTTGATGAAACAGTTAAGAACTTTGGTTTCATCAAGAATGAAGATGAACCTTGTGTTTACAAGATGGTTAGTGGGAGTGCAGTAGTGTTTCTGGTCATATATGTGGATGACATATTGCTTATTGGGAATGATATCCCTACCTTGCAAAAGGTTAAGGCTTGGTTAGGGAATTCATTTTCAATGAAGGACTTGGGTGAGGCTACCTATATCCTTGGTATCAAGATCTATAGAGATAGATCTAAAAGGATAATAGGCTTGAGTCAGAGTACATACATAGATAAAATGTTGAAGAGGTTCAACATGCAAGAGTCCAAGAAAGGATTCCTGCCTATGTCTCATGGCATTCATCTTAGCAAGAATCAATGTCCTCGGACATATGATGAGCGAGATCGAATGAATAAGATTCCTTATGCTTCTGCTATAGGATCGATCATGTATGCCATGTTATGTACTAGACCAGATGTCTCATATCCATTGAGCACAACAAGTAGATATCAAGCTGACCCCGGTGAAGGTTACTGGATAGCTGTCAAGAATATTCTTAAGTACCTCAGAAGGACTAAAGATGTATTCTTGGTTTATGGAGGTTTGGATGACGAGTTAGTTGTAAAAGGTTACACAGATGCTAGCTTCCAAACCGACATAGATGATTTCAGATCGCAGTCCGGTTTTGTATTCACATTGAATGGTGGAGCTGTTAGTTGGAAGAGTTCAAAACAAAGCACTGTGGCTGATTCTACAACAGAGGCTGAGTATATAGCACCATCAGATGCAGCTAAAGAAGCAGCTTGATTGAAGAAGTTCATCACTGAGCTAGGAGTAGTACCTAGCATTGCAAATCCTGTGGACATTTATTGTGACAACAATAGTGCCATAGCATAAGCAAAAGAGCCTAGGTCTCATCAGAGATCTAAACATATACTCAGACGGTACCATCTCATTCGAGACATCATCGATAGAGGATATGTCAAGATATGCAAAGTTGACACAAACGATAACATAGCGGATCCATTGACTAAGCCTCTCTCACAGGTCAAGCATGATCAGCACACTAGATCTATGGGTCTCAGATATTTGTAGGCCTAGTGCAAGTGGGAGATTGTTAGTGTATGTGCCCTAGGCCATGATTTGGATATTTATGTTATGCATTTATTATTAATAAAAGAGGTTTTATTATCATTATTGTTGGTTAGTATGTTACGCAATTTTGATATATGTCCCTGATTCATTATTGTTATGGAGATAAAATAATTTATAATCAGTATGAGTATTGATTTGATAATCATAAGATGATTATGTGTATGGTGATATGAATCAATCTCATAGATACTTGTTAGAGAACAGTGTATTGGATAGACCCATCATGAGATTGCTACATGGATTACCGTCATAAGTAAATCTCATTATAGTCATGTTTTAATCCTTTGACTTGAGATTGTCATTGTTTCCAACATAAGGACTATTATATTTTGAAATGATCAAACGTTATCCATAACTGGATAATAATAAAGGTCATGATTGAATGTGATAGAAATTATGTAGAGGATATTGAACAATCAAGATAGAATTTGTCCCTCTCTTCTGAGAGAGATATCTTTGGGCCCCTCGATTAGTGAGACTGTGAAATGCATGGTCGTGCTCAAATGAATTGATAGTGTGATCAATATCATTTGTTTTATCAGTCTACTTAGAGATCGAGTAATCATATGTTTGAACAATATAAGTATGACGCTGACCATGACTTATGTTCAAACTAGATATCGTGTGACAAAGGGATTAATACATGTACTATTATTAGGCTAGTTGGACTTTACTCGTATTAATTGGGTAGTCGTAATGCCTTGCTAGAGGCCAATTACGACTTGTTGGTTTAATAGCGATTTAATCAACTGCCAATTAATATGGGCCTATCGGGTCACACACAAGAATGCGTATGGCTGAGATTAATAATATTAATAATATTAATATTGGATATTAATTATTATTATTATCGTTTTAATATTAATAATATTAATATTGGATATTAATTATTATTATTATTATTATTAATTTCGTTTTTTATGTATATATATTTATATCATCGGATAATAACAGAGAATCCATATCTGATATGGTTGTTGATTTGTTTTATCTAATCCTAACAGAATCCGTATCTGGTACGGATTATGATAGACGTTGACAAATCCGATCTGGAATCGGATTTTGATATCTATATATATGTATGGAGCTTGGCGTATCATGTACACCAAGCAATTAGAAAAAACGAAATAACAGAAAAACGAAAGATCCTAGAATCGTTTTTGTGAAAAACGAGTTCTTCAGCCGCGCCGTTTGAAGAGCTAGCACTCCGGGCGGAAGCGTTCGTGTGGATACCGACAGAGGGTGTTCGTGATTTCGCACCTCTTCCATCTGCAGATTTCGAATCTACGGAGGTAATTTTTGATTTCTTTTGTCGAATTAAACGAACAACATGGATCCTTGGTAGGAAATCAGAGATCAAATTTTGTTTTTCCGCTGCCGTTTTGTAGTGATCTCGGTTGATTTCCTAACATTCAGTTCGTCTAAAGAAATTGTACTCATGAGCTCGGAACTGCGACAGTTACACAAGTCAGTAAAAACATGAGGCAAGTAACAGACCTGAAGGAGTGAGAAAACTCACCATGACCATGTTGCTCAGGAACGTGTTAAGTGCTTCAGTCCAATCCATACGATCAAACGTTTCCCAATCCCGTGGTAGGATTGACATCTCTGATACTTTCCTTGCGACAGCAGGGTCCCTACCTGACTCGTCGGTATAAAAGGTCATAAACCTGCGACATCGCCTGGACTGCCCAAAAGAAGATTCAGCTTCAGCGGCTTGGGGGGCCTTGCCCTTATTCTTCTGCTGGGTAGGTTCCTCGGCGTTTCCCCCTTCTGCAGGGGTTGCCTCTAGTTCAGTTGCAGATGCTGGCACCTCAGCCTCTACAACAGAAGAAGGAAGAGCTGCGCTGGGCGCATCATTTCCCTTTCCGCACCCAGAGGCCGGGGGCCAGCCTGAGCAGGACCAGCTGAATCCTCAACTGCCACACAAGTATAAGGTAAGATGCTTATCAGCCAAAGAAATATGGGTCAAATCTAGCCCCAACTTTATGGATAAAGAAATACCTGGATCAATTTCTGACCAGCCCCAATAGTGGTAGCCCCAACAGGAGGTACATTTGCACCAGAAGTGGGAGCTCTAACTGGAGCTCGGTCTGAGGAGGATTGGATCTCCTCTGTTCTCGCTCTTTTTCTTGAGGCTATGTCCCTCATTCGTGCCATCGCGTCAGACACCATTGCTCCTGCAATTTCACCGACAAAACAATCAACCTACATGGAAAATGGCAGAAAAACAAGAAAATCAAAATACCTACCCTCAACATTCTTTAAGTTCTCCTGGCTGAGGTCCTAGAAGCAATGGCCAGGTACCAAATGGTCCAGATCGGCAGCCTCCAAGACTGACCCGTCCACTTTTCCCCAGTCAACAGCCATCGGCAGGCTCAGAAGTCTAGAGGCCTCATCGCAAAACTCGCTGCTCGGTCTCAGGTTGCCTGCTCTGCCGGTCTTCCAGAGCTCAGTTTCAGGCGGCCCTACCTTCTTAATAAAGAAAGAGCGACCTTTCCAATTCTTGGTAAAAGTTGGGATGTTTATGGCATGGTTGTACTCTTTATTGGGGAATCTCCTACTGAAGTAACACCAACTTTCTATAGACTTACAGATGAACATCCCCTTAAAGATCCTAAGATCGAAATGTGTGCTAGCTGCCCTCAGGTAAAGGAAGTAACAAATGACCATTTTCAAACCATTGGGCATGACCTGGGGCAGCCTAAGATGGAAGAATTCAAGAATCTGATAAAGAGGCTCTGGAACAGGAAGACGAAAGCCGGATTTGAAATACTTTTCATAAACTGCTCCGTACCCGACTGGCGGATCGTAAGCAGATTGGTGAGGAAGGGGAAGAGTAGGGTTAAACAGATCCCTATCGATTTGGTAAGACTCACACAAGCGGGAAAGATCAGCGGCTTTTAGCTTGCACACTGAACCTTGCACCGCCGCTGACGAGCTCCCAAAGTTGCAACAGGGGGCACCTCTATCACTAGGGCAGCCGCAGAGGGAGCACTAGCAAGGCGTAGCCTCCGTAGAGGACGGTTGTCCTCACTGGAACTCGACCTCACGGAGGAGGGTGAGGCGCCACCGTCTCTCCCACCAAAACCGGCAGAATATGAACCCATCCTCGAAACATTTTAAGAAT
>AP025044.1:5722909-5739343 GCA_036186865.1 Eustoma russellianum
AGATGTCGTGTGGCTATCATGCAAGCCAGAACTGCCACCTAGACGGTCATGTGTCATCACCACCTCCCTTCTGGGGCACGTAGCTCTAACAACTATAAATAAAGCTTCCTCCGTCGAAGCAGGGGATATTTTTTCCCAAGTCTTTCAAAAACTACCTCAAGTCTAAATGACCTCGGAGACTCTACCATCTCGGCTCGGCCAAAACTACGCTTCCGCCGACTCACATAAACATCCACCCTCTCCGAAAGAGAGTTCTAAACAGGTTCTTCACAACCTTTGATTCCAGAATAAGCTACATGCAAAAATGCTCACAGCTGATTTGAGCATCAGAGGGTTTTCCCTAGGGCATTGACCCTGGGCCTCTAACGTTACCTTTCCTTCTCAGGTTCTATAGACGGGCCTCAACGGAGAGATAATGTAATACCACAAGGATCGCCTCCGATCCACCTGGTGAAGATCCGACTTCATCAGAAATGATTCTTTTTAAGCAGCAAAATGAATAAATCAGAAGAAAATGCAAAATCACAAAAATAAGAAGGTGGGTATTTATGGAAAGACATAAAACTCACGTACCCGTAGCCTGTCTGATGTGAACTGGGAGCAGAATCCAACAGAAAGTTGGTAGTGGAAGAACTTCTCTTGAGATGACAAATCACTTCTAAGATTCCTAGAGGAATTGTGAGGATTACTACCACCATAGCCGATATGCTCAGAGTCCAAAAAAGTTTGGCATGTAGAACGTTTTAGTAAACACTAAACCATGCTGAAGATTACTATCATCACTATAGCTGTTATGGTCCGTAGACACACTATAGTATAATAAAAAATTTTATTTTCTAATTAATAAAACAAGTTCGTGCCCCGTGTCCACACCTATTTTTCTGGATACATATCAAAACATTCAAATATCATCATCATCATTCGTACCCAGTATATCCCAACGACAGCAAAAGCTATCGTTAGGGTCTGGGGAGGGTAAATGGTAGGCAGACAATACCTCTATCCCTAGAGATAGAGAGTCGGCTTCCAGTGAGACCCCCGACTCTATGCGTACATGCATAAATGACAATAATAGAGATATGATGTGCTAGTGTGTTAGTGAGGGAATTCAAAAAATATATAGAAGATGCTTTCGATATTAAAATACACATTACGTATATATATACACGTAATACGAAACAACGGTAAAACATAAGCAACCAAGTGCAAAGTCAACGTAAAACGTAGATAGTGTCTACGCCTATCTATGTTTCTAAATATGCTCGAAGGTGTCCCTATATATGACCTATACCTCGTGAATCTTAATTATATTAATTTCCTTTAAATCATCAGCTCAAATAAATTTTGATAAAATTATCGAATTGATGGTTAAATTTTCTCTGGGATATTTATCTTAACCTTTTTTGAGGGGATATCTAAACCTTTATAATGCGTGCTAACTTTAACTTGGCGTGTATTCCACAAAAAAATATTTACCTTAATCAAATAGATATGTAGACACACATATATAACAAAAAGAATAAGTTTTGTATATATATAACAACAAGGTGAGTTTTTGTTTTCATGGATTTTTACGCTTTGATAAACTCTGTACATTTAATATGAAATAAAATTTTGTTTGATTATAACCTTGTCGGAGCTTTTCCTTTTTCAAACAGAACATGGATAAGTGATAAATTCAAGATATTGGGATTATTTTTTTGAGGATGTGAAGGAATCTTGTGGATTCGTTCCACCGATATGTTTTCAGTTTAATGTGCATACTCATTTAAAATTTTTGACTCGTCATGTATCAGTCGTAAAGACACGCGTATCAACTCACATATCTGTAGGTTCTCTGGGTTATTTGATTGCATTATTTTGTAAGATTGTGTCCCTTGTGACATTTAGTTATATGATTTATAATTAAATCTTAATTGGTTATTTACGAAGAGTTATCTAGAAGAGTTATTTCTATTAAGTTAAGTGATACAATTCTTCATTAAAGGGACATATCCATTTATCAAATGGGTGCTATACCAAAGGTTATGATGGAAGTACCTTTTGGTTACCTATAAATATGGATGAAGGTCCTCTCCTGCCATTGTCTTTACTTATCCATCGAAGTAAGCATTATAGTAAGGGCTAGTGGAGAGAAACCTCCGTTCAAGTTCGTGTTCGTCTGCATCAAAGTTGAAGGTTCCTCTCATCAAAGATACTACCGCGTATCGAACAATGGAGAAAGGTACGCTTCCGCTAAACGTTATCTTGTAGTTGTGAAATATGTGTGTGTGTGAAAACATAAGTTTCTAGATCCTGAAAGCTTAATCGCTTACATGTGGTATCAGAGACATAAGTTTCTAGATCCTGAAAGCTTAATCGCTTACATGTGGTATCAGAGCGGTTTAGAAATTTATGTTTTCTATACATCTAATATTCACAATACTCGTACCCTTTGCAATGCTTTTGTGGATTAATGAAATTGTGTTTGTTAGAGTTTCGGTCGGAAGACATGATAACCAGCCGAAAGTTTATTGCTTAAAGTTTGGACAACGATGGAAATAAATTGATGACAGTTTAACTAAATTTCTCATCAATGTGTTGACGTGATATGGTTGTATGTGGATGCAAGTTTATATATGGTCCTACGGTCTGAGTAGGTGAAGAGGATTTAGAGATATCAATTGAAGAGCCTGCATATTATTCTTAAAATCTTTCACCCTTCACCGAAGCATTTCAATAGTAACCATCACTGACATTAAAAGTCGTGACCTTTGATCTATAAGTTTCTTTCGGAAATTGCGCACATATTACTTTGATGTACTATGTTTGCCTTGCTTTTGCATTCTAATTTGTTGTTCCATGCGTTCTGCATCTCTTGGAAACTAGGTTATTTCCCCACCTCATATGCAAAGTAAATTGCCGTTTTGGAACAACATATAGCTAACATGTCTTGTGGTGTGTGTTTTCTGTATAAAATTACAAAGTGGTTAAGAAGGCAAACTGTCTCTTAAAAAAAAAAAAAAGGCTAACCGAACGTCAGTGGAAAAACTCTAATTTCGGTACCTTTTAGCAATATACTGGTCCAGTGTCACCTTGATCACTGTTGGTTATGGTGACATGCATGCTGTGAACAATTTGGAAATGGTTTTCGTTATTTTGTTCATGCTCTTTAAATGTTGGTTTGAATGCTTGCATAATTGGCAACATGACGAACTTTGTTGTCCATAGAAGTAATCACACTATGGAGAAAGAGCACCAGGATCAGATTCCTGCATTTGATGCATGGTAAACAAACTAAAAATTGGAAAGTCGGCCATCAAGTTTTCTAATTTCGGGACATATGAATGATAGAAATTTGATTTCTGCAATTTATCTTGTTTTATTCTAAGAATTGGTATAGTTTTTGGTTGAAGAGTGTGCACGGCAATGTAATGGATTAAATGTTTAATTAAAAAAAAGGGGCTGGAGAAGTTTGGCCGAGAAGGTGCAAGCAAATGGTGTGTTTTTATTTCTGGCCGAAAAGGTGCGCCAGCATGGTGTAAAGGAGTTTATTCTGGAATGGTGCCATTCTGTTTTCTTAATAGTCTGAAATCATAGTGGATTTTAGTGCATGATGAACTACTGTGGAATACATGGAATTTAATCAACATGAAAAAGGCAGCCAAATGGAGTGGCATCCTATATGCTATTGGTGTATATGGATTTTGCTACTCCAGGCATTCCGTGTTTTAAAAATATTTATCAATCAATGAAAGATAAAACAAAGTTCAACAAGGCAGTTATATGTTTCATTTTATGTGTGATAATTTGATGGGCAGTGGTGATCTTGGGATTTCTCATTTTGGTGAAAGCATACACTCTCAGACAACACTGAACATGTCATATTCATTCTGACCCGGTTTGACATTATCTTTGTTGATTAAATATTAAAGTTTGTGGCAAATGCAAAAGGTGAATTATTGATATAATGAAGTTGTGATAAATACATCATGCACGTAATTTCTGTCTAGAAAGTCGGTACTTAAGCGGGACCGTCTGTGACCCCACCGTACAGCCTGGAATTTTACGTGGAATGATAATACTATCAAGGAAAATGATTGTGATCTTTCCTGAGTATTGCCGAATCGGTTCACTTCACATTTTCATTATGATTTCATCTTTTGTTGATGTCACATAAGGGTATTTATCATATTATATGATTTGTTAGTCACCAAAGTGATCAAGTTATATAATATGATAAAATTAAAGTTATAAAATTAAAGAATGACATTATTCTTTTGTTGATGTCATATAAAGAGTTTTATCATATTATATGATTTGTTAGTCACCAAAGTGATCAAGTTATATAATATGATGAAATTAAAGTAATGGAATTTTAAAGAATGACATTATAGATAAGTGTTCAATTTATTATAGAACAATTACGTAATCGCCCAAAGGTTGATTAAATGTTCTATAATAAATGTGTTGATTGGTGTATATGTTATTTAGTTTATTTGCATATCCAAAGATAGCATATAAATTTAAGTAGCATATTTTTACCAAATTAAAGTTTATTATAGTTGCATATCTTAATATCTCCCAAAGGAGAGTTTTGATATGCATTTTATGTCAGCCTCCGTTAGTATAGAATCTGAATTTCTGTGATCCATTACTTGCAGTACATGTTTCTACTTTGTTGCTTTCACATGTTGCGTCCATTCCTTTGTTCAATGGTTTGAATTTCTTGAAATGGAGAAAACAAATCCAGTTCCACTTAGGTGCGTTGAACCTGGATATGTCACTCGAAAAGGAGAAACCAGGTGACATCACTGATGAAAGCAGCGATGATGATAAGTATCATTATAGAGCCTGGGAAAGATCAAACCGGTTGAGTTTAATGTTTATGTGAATGGCGGTTGCGAGCAACATTAAGTCTACCCTTTCCGAAACTGAAAGTGCTAAGGAATTTATGGTGAATATGAAAGAATGTTCTCAAAATGCTGACAAGTCGCTTGCTGGTACATTAATGAGTAGTCTGACTACTATGAAGTATGATGGCTCACGTACTATGCAAGAGCATATTCTCGAAATGAGAATTTTTGGCAACAAAACTAAAGAAGTTAATATATGGACTTAAACAAGCTCTCCGACAGTGGTACGTCAAATTTAATGACACTGTGACCTTGTTTGGATTTAAAGATAACACCGTTGATCGGTGTATATATGTGAAGGTCAGTGGGAGCAAGTTTATTTTCCTAATATATTGACGATATTTTGCTTGCCGCTAATGTGGAAAAATGTTCAGCACGAATAGTTTCAATTCAGAAAGGGGATAAATTTAGTTTAGAACAATGTCCGCAAAGTGAATTGGAAAGAGAACATATGAAAAATATTCCTTATGCATCAATCGTTAGGAGCTTAATATATGCTCAAACTTGTACCAGACCAGATATTAGCTTTGATACCGGAATGTTAGGCAGATACCAAAACAATCCTGGGATGGATCATTGGAAGGCTGCAAAGAAAGTTCTCATATACTTGCAAGGAACTAAAGACTACATGCTCACTTATAGGAGAATGGATTAATTAAAAGTAATTGGATATTCAGATTCAGATTGTGCGGGATGTGTTGATTCAACAATCTCGTGGAAAAGTATAAAGTAGTCTGTCGTTGCTGCTTCTGTCATTGAGACTGAGTTTGTGGCATGTTTTGAAGCCACTATTCAAGGCTTATGGCTGCGGAACTTTATTCAGGGCTTATGATTGTCGACATTATAGCTAGGCCGCTGAAAATTTATTGTGACAGTTCCGCAGAAGTCTTCTTTTCTAAAAACGACAAGTACTCTAAGGGTGCTAAGCATATGGAGACAAAGTACTTTGACGTTTAAGAAGAAGTTCAGAAACAAAGAGTGTCAATTGAGCATATTAGCACCAGTCTTATGGTAGCAAATCCATTAACGAAAGGATTGCTACTAAAGATATTTCATGAGCATGTTGAACGTATGGGTATTGTTAGACGTCATGAATGATATGTATTAATGTATTGACACACTGAGCTCAATAAAAGTTGTTTGTTTCTGATATTTCCTGTTTCTGACTATGGTGTACACATAAGTGTGTCAGAATTATGTTACAGGAATAAGTGTTTATTAAAGTTGTATATTACTCTTCATTAAAGGTTGTAGTAAGAACAAGTTTATTGATGTAGTACATGGAAGGGAGTTTATCAAAATGGATGATTTACAACCGCCATGACTCACTTTAGACTTTACTTACTCGCAACATTATAAGAGACCAATATTATGGTTAAAGGATTTAGTTATATACTAAAGTGCACATTATGGTTTTATAAATCATATAAAACGTCACAAGGAACAAGTGGGAGATTGTAAGATTGTGTCCCTTGTGACATTTAGTTATATGATTTATAATTAAATCCTAATTGGTTATTTACGAAGAGTTATCTAGAAGAGTTATTTCTATTAAGTTAAGTGATACAATTCTTCATTAAAGGGACATATCCATCTATCAAAGGGGTGCTATACCAAAGGTTATGATGGAAGTACCTTTTGGTTACCTATAAATATGGATGAAGGTCCTCTCTTCACCCTGCCATTGTCTTTACTTATCCATCGAAGTAAGCATTATAGTAAGGGCTAGTGAAGAGAAACCTCCGTTCAAGTTCGTGTTCGTCTGCATCAAAGTTGAAGGTTCCTCTCATCAAAGATACTACCGCGTATCGAACAATGGAGAAAGGTACGCTTCCGCTAAACGTTATCTTGTAGTTGTGAAATATGTGTGTGTGAAAACATAAGTTTCTAGATCCTGAAAGCTTAATCGCTTACATGTGGTATCAGAGACATAAGTTTCTAGATCCTGAAAGCTTAATCGCTTACATATTTATCTCAAATACATTTTAATTTAACAGTTTTCTTCTTCAACTTTTTTTGGACCCACCACAATTTTGATATAGCACAGCCGTATGTACCACAGTTACCATAATAATATGTCTACGATCAAATAGATGAACACGGAAGTAAATACTACAAAACCGTAGTTAGGACTGTTCAACGAACTGAACAGCTCGCGAACTATTCGAGTTTGTTTTGTGTTCGGTTCGTATTCGTTCGTTAATGATCGGTAAACGAGCCAAATTCAAACAGCTATTGTGTTCGGTTACTAAAACGAGCCGAACTATTTGCGAACCATATTCGGCTTGTTTAAACATCTAAAGGATTATCGAGTCAAACTCGAACCAATTTTAAAGTTCGTTTAGCTAAACGAACCGAGCCAAAAGAATCCGAATTCGAAAACATAGTATGTGGTTCGGCTTGATTCGTACCGTTTTGTAATGCATGTAGAATTACTTTTGAACTACAATAACTATATTGTTTTTTAGATGAAAACTACAATATTTTGGATTTGAGAAAATCTCATTTATTAGCCTAAGGTTTGACCCATTACTCAGTTAGCAGCCTAACGTTGATGAAACTCACTTAACAACAACTCTTTTGCCGAAATGTCTCACTTGTCGCCAGGTGACCATTGATCAACCATTGACCAGCCGTTGACCAGCCGTTGACTTCTTCAGACCAACCAGAAGTTGACACGTGACGACCCTTTTTAGTTAAAAAAATAAAATTGTATTTTTTGAATAAAGTGATTTAAAAGGAATTTAAAAATTCTAAAAAATTGTAAAAATTAATTAAAAAATATTTTAAAAATCGAAAAATTAGGGAAAAAAGATAAAAATAATAAAAAATTATCCACAACGGCCCAGCACTCCACTCACCTACCCCCTGCCACACCACCCCCCCCCTCCGCCAAAAACTTTTTTAAAAAAATTTTTTCTTACTCACTCATAACGCTCCGACCACCCGGTCCACCCTCGCGTCCGCTCCCCCACCCCCTCCTCTCGCGAATTTTTTTTAAAATTTTTTCTAACTCACCCATAACGTCCCAACCACCCCCGTGTCCGCTCCCCCACCCCCGCGCACACCCCAAAAAAAAATTTAAAATTTTTTCAACTCACCCACAAAGCTCCGGCCTAGGCCTGTAAACGAACCGAGCGAGCCGAGCTTTGCTCAGTTCGAACTCGGTTCGTTTATATAGTCAAACGAGCCGAGCTGCTCGGTAAAATAAACGAACAGATCTTACCCGATCGTACTCGGCTCGTGATGGTTCACGAGCCGCTCGGTGTCGGCTCGGTAGGCTCGGTAAGATATAGCTGGGTGCTGCTACTCGAGCCGAGCTTGATTCAAACGAGCCAAAATACTCGAGCGGCTCGGTTTGCATCCCTGCTTCTACTAAAATGTTCAGAAACATGTGCACGTCCTCAAGTGGTGATTCTTATACATTTGTCCTTTTTTATTTTAACGCCCACTTGTGTGTCCTGACTCTTGACTGCTGATGGATTTTCATGCATGAACCACTTGCAAAAGCTATGGAAGAGTAAATAAACATCAAAGCACATAAAAGGAATACCAAAAGAAACACATAAGCACTGCAATCACAATTAATCAGCGAACTACCTATACCATGCTAGACAACATAAGGTGCCTGGGTTAAGTCAACACCCCCAATCATGCACTAAGTGCAACTGCTAAGACAATGGAAAATATGCTTCCAAATATCCCTCAAATACTTTCTTCCAATTAAGCAATTCAAGGTGCTGGGTTTTTCAGAGACATCTGTGACTCCATACCATCAAACTAAAGCATTACCATCAAATTGCCCATCCCGTGAGCAAATGGAACTAAAGCATTACCATCAAATTCCTCATCTGTGACTCCATACCATCAAACATTCTCAAGGGTGCATTAAGGCTTCGCACAGTGGGCTTTTCTTTCACCACTCCATGCTTTCCAAATTTCGAGTCGACCGCAGACCTGACAGCAATGTAACAAAATCAGTGAGTATCAAGCTTTGACACACTGATAATTTACTTGAACTTGAAGAAAGTGCAACAGAAGAAAGTGCTTACATTGCATTTACATATTCATTATCAATCCGGTAATATAATCTCGCATGCATACTGATCATCCGTGTCCGCCTAAAAAAATAATGAATAGTTACAACAAGTATTATAACATATTAAGTAAACAAAATATTACAAATAATAGTATAATTTACCTTCTTTGCATTCCTCGCTTGTCGTACCCAATCGCCGGCACACAAGAGCATCTCCACCGTCTCCACTGATAGACTGGATCGGTAATCATCTATGATGCGTCCACCAGCGCTGAAGGTAGACTCTGAGGCAACAGTACTAACCGGAATAGACAGAAGGTCACGAGCAACCTTAGAAAGAATACTAAATCGGCCACTGTTCATTCTCCACCACAACAACACATCTAAATCATGTTCGCCCTTTAATCTCTTCTCATTCAGATAGATGTCTACCTCAGAAATAGTACCATATGATTCATCGTCGCTTAGATCATCGATCTCCCCAAGCTTTTCCCAACACATTCCAGATTTACGTACGCCACTAGATGAAGCAACACTCAAACCTCTTTCTGACGACGAAAGTGTTGCTGCACTTACACTTTCATCTGTAACCCTGTATTCTTCAAACAATTCCTTCAGCAGTGCAACCATGTCATCCACATGCTTTTGATATGAATTTTCCCGAAATATAATTTTGAAACAATGCGTGACAATATCTTTCTTTAGCCTAGGATCAAGAAGAGCAGCCAAAGAAAGCAAGACATTGCATTCCCCCCAGTATTTATCAAACTTCATTAACATCACATTAGCCATTTCCTTGATACTATCAGAGCCATCATGCTTCTTCTCATCCAACAACCTTTTAATCCGAGCCAATTCTATAAGAAACATATTCGAGGTAGGATATGCAACAGCAGAAATAATATTGGTTATGGAATAGAAAAGCTTCAGAAATTCACAGACCTCGCCAACTTTGTCCCACTCGCACATAGATGGTGCAAACTTCTCAAACCCTTTATCCACACCAGCATATCTCCCAAAGGCAGCTTTAACAGGTAAAGCAGCAGCCAACATCATGTATGTGCTGTTCCATCGGGTGGGACAATCCAAAATAAGTTTTTTATTAGCAACATTGTATTGCTTCACAATGTTGCCAAAACCTCGAAGACGAGACTCTGACGCATTCAGATATTTCACTGCATCTCTAATTGAGTCAATTATATCCTTGATCTCCTCCAATCCATCTTGGACCAACAAATTGAGTATGTGCGCACAACAACGCACATGGAACAGCTTACCGCTAATGGGAAGGGCTTTCCGCAACATGAAATCTCTTTTCAAATTTCTTATGCATTTGTCATTATAGGAAGCATTATCCACCGTAATGCTAGAAAGCTTGTCATTAAGATCCCAATCACTTAAACACTTTGCCAATGCTTCAGCAATTAACTCTCCAGTGTGCGGTGGTGGCACATTGCAAAAGTTCAACACCTTCTTTTGCAACTTCCAATCCAAATCTATAAAATGTGCCGTCACAACCATGTATTGTGTCTTCTGACATGACTTCCACAAGTCAGTGGTGATGCCAACTCTACCAACATGTTTTAATGTATCCATCTTCTTCTTCTTTTCTATATTGTAAACCGTAAAACAATCTTCCCTCGCCGAGTTCCTACTAATCTTTATGTACCATGGACAAGCAATCTTCATGACATCATTGAACCCCACATGCTCAACTAAGTTGAATGGATACTCATGCATAAGAATCATACGAGCTACAGCCTCTCGTACCTTAGAATGATCGTACTTGAAATTGCTAACTTCATTCTCATCACTCTTCCCTCCCTCTTTAAATTGCAAAATTTGTTGCGTACTTCCGGAAGAGCCCGCATCCTTCTTTCCAACACCGAGGCACCTATTCAAGTGCCGACTAAATTGTGTAGTAGTCTCGTCCTTATTCTTCCTAAGGTTTCTCTTGCAATGCTTGCATTGCACCATATCGACGCCGTTAACCACAACCTCTGTCATGTGCTCCCACACTTTAGAGGTTTTCTTTCTCTTCTTCTTTTCAAATCCTTCCTCACACTCAACATCAACAGCTTCTTCACCCTTCCTTTGGGGGCTGTTTATTTCTTCCGACATAACATCAGTGTTGTCAATTTCTCGTTCAATACTATCAACACTTTGTGCTTCACGTGATGACATGATTATATAATCTATAAAAAGTATGTAAATGTTTATATCAAACCATAAACAACCCACAAGTAGCTGATAAAAAAGTAGCTGATAAAATGAATTATACGGCAGTGCAGTATGCACCTCTTATTTTGAACGCTAAACAAGTAGCTGATAAAATGAATTATAAGGCAGTGCAGTGTAGCAATCCATTAAATACCACCTCCACACAAACCCCAGGAAAATAAAGTTCAACAGAAAGAGGCTCATATAACTAAAGGTTATAAACACGTCGCTTGGAAGTAATGTAACTATTATACAACTCATTTACAGTGACGGGGTGAAGCTAACCTGAAACAGAGGCTATATACATAACTAAAGGAGAAACATAAAGTTTAGAACAAGGATAAGAGAGGCTTGTATGTTGACTGGCACACCAGGAGCGTGTCCTCAATACAAGCACCTGGAAGTGCTACATAAGCAACAGCCTCATAGAGGATAATTGTTTCTGAGACTCCAATATATAGCAGCATCTGATCAAACTTAATACACTTCAACTTCTAAGACTCCAATATATAGCAGGTTTGCACTAATCGCAAGAGGATAATTGCTTCTGAGTTATTTTTTTCGTCCATGGATCATGCACACATGTAACAGCAATTGATGTTGAACAACTTACAAGATGAGAAAAACATAACAAATCAATAATCACAAGAACATTAAAATGTCAGGTACTAAATCTGTGAATCCAGTTGAGAACCTATAAACCTAACAATCAAAGTTGAACCAACAGAATGAGAAACAACTCGCATAAGCACAATTAAATTACACAGTGATCAAAAGGTCAACCAATAAAGGAATAAGAAACCAGAAATTATTGAGCACACAGCTACGTTTTGTTTTGGGGAAAGTCGCATTCGCATTCGCATTCGCAAACCAGAAACCAGAAATACTAATTTCAATCTCGGTGAAGGTATTGATCATAAGAAAGGCAAAAGCTTAAATTAAATCAAAATACCTGGCAAACAACGCTTTCTTTGCTTTTGAGATCAGAGAGGGAATCCTGCTACTAAAAGTTTCGCTAACGGAACCCTAGAAATCATGACAAAGAAGAAAAAATTAGAACAAAGAAGATATCAGAACAAAGAGCAAACCTACGGTGGCGGCGCTGTGGCTGATTGACTGACGAAATCGGAAATTCCTTTGGGTTTTGCTCTGGTGGCGGGGAAGGGGAAGGGCTTGAGGAATGAGGAGGACGACGAAAACAAAGTGTGGGCTGGTGGTGGGGGTGGAAATTGTGTAGTTAAAATGTGAAATTATAGGGGGGGTATTTTGGTAAATACAACTGACCGAGCCGAGTTGTTCACGAGCATAGCTCGGCTCGTTCGAATATTAATCGAACACCAAACATCGTTCAAGCTCGGGTTCGGCTACCCTTACTCGAGCCGATCTCGAGCCGAACGATCCGAGCCTGCCGAGCTACTCGGATCATTTACAGGTCCGGCCATCTCCCGGCACCCTAAACAATCCAACCCCAGCCCAAAACGTTGTCATTTTCTTTTTGGACTGGGGGTTGGATTGTTTCGGGTTCTGGGGGATGGTCAAAGCTTTGTGGGTGAGTAAAAAAAATTTTAAAATTTTTTTGGGGTGTGCGCGGGAGTGGGAAAGGGAACGCGGGGGTGGTTAGGATGTTATGGATGAGTTAGAAAAAATTTTAAAAAAAAATTCGCGAGAGGAGGGGGTGGGAGAGGGGACGCGGGGGTGGTCGGAGCGTTATGAGTGAGTTAGAAAAAAATTTTAAAATTTTTTTTGGCCCGGGGGGTGCGGGGGGGTGGTGTGGCGTGAGGGGTAGTGGGTGGAGTGATGGAGCGTTGTGGATAATTTTTTTTATTTTTATCTTTTTTCCCCTAATTTTTCGATTTTTAAAATGTTTTTTAATTAATTTTTACAATTTTTTAGAATTTTTACAAATAATAACATTTTTTAGAAATGATTTTTTTTTTTAAAAAAAAAGGAAACCTGCTGTAGCAAGTCACCTTCCGGTGACTGACTACAAGTGAGACATTTCGGCAAAAGAGTTGTTGTTAAGTGAGTTTTATCAACGTTAGGCTGCTAACTGAGTAATGAGTCAAACCTTAGGCTAATAAGTGAGATTTTCTCTTTTGGATTTTATCTGTAAAATGTTGAGAAGAGGAGGGAGCTGGTGATGGATGAAGAAGGGGTAAAGTTTCTGGTGGAAAATGATGAGAGTGACATTGCTGTTGTTTGTTGAGGAATTTTTTTTCCACAAAAGGAATCGATTTTATAAAAGAACAAATGATAACTTTACATAAGCCTCAACATGCCATATTCAAGCTAACTAACATGATGTAAAAAAAGACGACATGTCTATATCATGCGCCAAAATCAGGTGTCTAAGTCTAAAAATAGCATCCTTCACAAAAATAGCCGGAGGGATTAGCCTATCCACCGTATTATGCACAAGATGGTTACGCCAGTACCAGCCACCATATACCACCTCGCAGAATAAATACCGCCATCTAAGAGCCGTTACTCTATCCCCTAGATTATAAGATATATTCTTATCTACCCACGTCTCACTGGACTGTGACCTCCAAAAATCCGTTACTCTATCCCCCCAGATTGTTGTAGTGATAGTTCCACCGGCCTTATTGAACGGTTTCTACTTCTACGTATAGGTTGTAGACAAATTAGCAGAAAATCAGTGATTAATTGATTTGTAATTAGTGTGTGAATAATTTATAATTAGTTTGATTGATTTAGTTACCTTGTATAGATGTAATACTATGCTATAAGAATAGGCTTGTATAATGACAGAATTCATTATTAGTTTCTATTTGAGGAACACAAGTTTTTCGGGTCTCTTTATTAGTTTCCATGTGTGTGTGTGTATATATATGATCCGTCAATGTGCTCTTATATATATTGTATTTGCATATTTAGTGCTATGGACTCAGGTGTCTCTTTATTAGTTTTTATTTGAGGGACAATTTTTTCGAGTCTCTTTATTAGTTTCTATTTGTGATACTCAATTTTCTAGGATGTAAGCAATAATTAAAATCGATTCGATTGAAAAAAATAACGTAATGTGTATTTTTTGTTGGGGATTCTTTAGAAAAAAATCGTCGTATATTCGACGATTTTTTATAAAAAATATTCAATCCATTAGAATAGAAATTAAAGAGAATATTTATGTTCGTTGTTTTCTTTATATGGACATCCGGGGTTGGGGGACCATTCCCTTAGAACCAGCAATCTTAGACACGATACAAACTTGATATGCTCACAGTAATTTTAGGTTTAGCTTTGACGGGTTCAACTCAAAAACGGGTTAGACTTAAAACTTATCTGTTAAAAATAGATCATATCCAAGTCAACGTGTGGATGACCCAGAATATACTCAACACACTTAGTGAATCATTAATTTTTTTTTTAAAAAAAAAAACTACTACAAAATGTAAAACAAATACATTATTTCATAAAACCCTAAGAAATCACACAGACTCACTTCCTTGTAGCCCCTACTCTTGTTTGCTCCTTTCTAAGCATATTCATTTTCGACAACAAAATCATCCAATTGCCGACTATGAATCTCATTGGTAATCTTACATTTTTCTAGCTCCTGATAAAATTTTCCTTTATAATCCTGATTTAGACTCTAATTTAAATTTTGTTAGTACAGATGTCGCATTCTATTTTCCTTATTTTTCAGAAACATTTATTTTGGTTCTTATTTTACTCCTATATATGATAATCATGATGTTAGACCATTAGACTGGAATACACAAGTATTTGTTCTTTTACAGATAAATTTAAAATACGACATGTGACTTGACATGTAGAGATTCAAGTATGTATTTCCGTACACATAAAAACCATATCCTATTTGAAGAAAACCTAAATCCTACTTGAAACCTGAAACCCAAAAATCCAAAACTCCAAAAACCAAATCACTTTCTGTTTGTCAACCCTATTTAATACCCATTAATACCAATACGTCGGGCAGATCTAAAATGCATTCGACTCCATTCCTGTCTTTATTTCTTTTCACCACCCAATTACCAATTATTTGGCTAGATGTTTTAGTTTCTATGTATTATTAAGGAAAGTTTGCTACAAGTTCAATCGGTTAAATAAACTTCCCAGAACAAGCTATTAAACTTAAAAAACGCATTACATATTAATTCGCTTACATAAAGATGGAACAAAAATAGCAATGCAAACCCCCCCCCCCCCCCCCGAACCCACTGCACCACCTTCCCAAAGGGTCCGGATCCTCCCACCATAGTGACCGGATACAGTATGATCCGGCACATATGACACCAAGAAAATGGTAAAACTAAGTAAGAGATGGTCAACAAACGATCTGAGGCTAACTGAGGCTAAGAGACGGTAACTTCACCAGGTGGAATGAGGGGATCCAATCCGCCCCCCAAGTGACATAACTGCAACACCTTTTTTTCTTCCTTCTTATTTACTAACACTTCACCTACCACTGAACAGATTCATTTTTCTGCAAAATCAACCAAGATTTTGCTCAGTATCCTGACAAATGAATATATTTGAGCAGAAAAATGAATACATCAAAAGAAAATACAAATGCGAGCAAACTCACTAAGTACCATTATTTCTTGCAAAGAAGAGATCATGTGATGAGTTGGGCATTGAGATTGAAAGCTGGATTTTGGAGGATGCTCCATTTCTTGACAATTTATTATCATTGTCATTACCATCAATCCAACAATCTTTGTCTTCCTTAGGCCATTCATCAAAGAAATGGTGCATGACTTTCTTGTGTTGAACATCTTTGTCCGTAAATTTCACAGACATGACATTCTTGGCATTGGCATCAGAATCCAGCGAAAAATAGTCCTGACTCTTCTGCTCTCTGGAGTTATCATCAGTGCTTTGAAGCTGAAAATGAGAATGCCCAGATTCTGAATATGAACTCGGCTCCATGTTGTTGTTGATCAGGGGTGATGATCTCATGGTCAGTGGAGTCAGTTGCCAAGAATCATGCACTGAGGTCCCTCCTGATAAACTTTTTATAGTCCCAGATATTTCAGAAAAAAATGGTAGCTCATTAACTTCCTCGTTTCTTCCCATTCCGTTACTGCAGTTCATACAAAGACCAACGAAAAATTTAAATCACTATACAACCATGCATTACAGCAACTTTAGACCACTAAGCTATACAGCATCAAACCATAATGATGTTCCAATAGAAGAAAATTAATGTCAACCTCTAACCTTAATATGAATCTCAAACTCCCAGATCATAAAACAAAGGTAAAAATATAAACATGAAAATAAGATCTGAGTGAT
>AP025044.1:5745750-5759530 GCA_036186865.1 Eustoma russellianum
TATTGGGTGCTATATTTTTCTTCTCTGATTTTATTTAGAGCATCCGAGGAATCCATTTTAACAAAATTGATCTTTTGTTTTGTGAACTTAACTCAAAAAGACAACTACAACCTATAATGAAGTGCTAGACAGTTCAGCTTGAAGTTTAAAGCAATTTCTTTGTTAACGGAGTGGGTTCTCCCCCACCTGTACCAGAGGCTCCTTAGACAGGTAGAATATAAATCGAGAGATGTGCTCTACTAGCAGCCCTACAAGGGAGAGGACACACGAGATTCAGAAGCCCAGAAGCAATTCTTGTAATATTTCAACGAAGTATTGCCTCTACACAGGTTCGAACTCGGGACGTCAGGGTTCTTTAGCCCCAATCACCTTGTCACTTACCAGTAGACTATGCCCCTGGGGCAGTTTAAAGCAATTTCTCATCCAGCAAAAAAATCATACCCTAGCAGCTACCGTTCCAATTCTAAGGAGTATTATAGAGGATGAGTTCATCGGTTTCTTAAGTTGGGGAGGTCATACACAAGGAGTCCATACAAAGTGCCAATTGCAAATTGGTCTTTGACCTAGACAACAGTGAAACACACATTGTACGTGACTCTAGAATCGAACCGTGTACCTTTTGGAACAACTCAAAACCCGAGTACCAATTGAATTTTGCCCTAAGAGCGTAAAGCAATTTCTCACACAGTGCATGCGAGTGAGTCCGCATCAAATCACCTACGATCCTGATGATTCTTTGTAAAAAAAGTCATATCTTGATTTCGAAGGTTCTTATTAAGTTTTTTTTTTTTATAAAAAAACGCCTACCAACTTTTACAAAATTATGGTTTTAAAAAAGCACGAACAATTATATAATGGTTCATTAAGATACAATTAAATGAAATGACGAAAATGTACAAAGAAGATAACGACATAATTTAGACTTGTATAATCTTATTTCCTTTTTCTCGTCCTCTTCAAGTTATGCCTCAAGATGGCCTAAAGTTGGGATGTTTGCATGGATTAATAGAGGATAATGAATATTGTATGTATTACCCTCTCCCCCTCCCTCCCTCCCTCATTTGGTATCAGTGATCCTAAACTACATATAGATGAATATCGTTCCGGTAAGTTCAAAAGTGGAAATTGAAGTGGAAAAAACACTAAGTTATTTTTTCCCTAGGTTGTCAATCGCTATGACTTGGTCAAAGTTGTTGCGACACCTGTAATAGGACAGAAGACTTATTGCGATACATGCAGACCAATTTACGATGTCTCTGTCGTTGACGTTCGTCTTATCGAATTATACGATAATCTTGTAGTCTTTTTCTTAAATACTTTGATCTTTTGAACTAATTACCATTTACGCCAATGAAACCGGATCTTCACCAAGGGTCTAGACGACCTCAAAATAACTTCGTCAGTTAACTTGAAGAGTTGTTAACTGGGATTGAAAGTTTGTAGCTGGAATAGCGCCAAATATCCTGCACAAGAAAGCACAGGCCAGAGGTCCCGAGGGGTTGGCCCCGGGAAAAACCCTCCGACGCTCAAGTCAGTTTGAGCCATATCTCTCTGAGATTTATAATTTAAAGGGTGAGTTAGGAGTTTCTCACAGTATTTGCCGAGGTGCGAAGTGTATAGATTTGCTTTAGAATATGAAGGTTTTAATTCCGGATCCAGAACTTGGTCCATTTCTTTGTCTTGGTTGGCTTGCCTTTATAGACATTTTTTTCCGCTTTTGGCTTCTGATAGTAGATAGTGGATTGGACGCTTGTTTGGGGCAGAAAGCCTAGGACGCTGTAGGTCTGCTGATGTGATCAGTAGTCTGACTGATGTGACTAATAGGCCGGCCTGGTTGATGTAACTAATAGGCCGGCTGTTGTGACCTTGGCGTGTTCAGGAAGAATACCCAGCTGTAATCTCTATATTCAAATTGTACCTCTGTTTGAGGGTCCCACAAGGTAATATCGTACTTGGTTCATTTGCTGTGGTACCAGCTGAACTCTGCCGAAGTGCATGTCTAGGCATTGCCGAAGTGCATAACTTGACCTTATCCCGCTGAAGTGGTCCAAAGTGCGGCATTTGAACATAAACTGAAGTTGGTGCCGAGGTGCAAACCTTGACATATTCTTCGATGTTATAAGGGCGTCATGATCCCCTGCTGAGGTGCAGCCGAGGCTGAACAGCCACGCTTAGGCGCTGAACTGCTGAACTGCAGTATTTCTGAGTGTTGAGCTACTGGAGTTGAACTGTTGACTGTCGTTGACTAACAGACGATTTAATTATGATTTATCATACTGCACCATTTTAAGGATAACCAGATGAATCCTTATGCCCTATAATGCATTCAACTAAGATTGTTTTAATTTTTGTGAAAAGTTCACGTAGAATTTAGATTGGGACGGAGTAATATTATTTAGGTAATCATATGAATTATTTCTAACTATTCAAATTCATGTTTGGTTTCCTATCAATCACACTATTTATAAATTTTAAAAGAAAATAAGTATTCATTTACATGTGTATAGAGAGTTTGCTTCCAACCGGAGGTCTCACTAGAATCAAACTGTCTATCTTTTGGATGAAGGTATTGTTTGTCTGGGTATGATTATTTTTGTTGAGATAGTGTTTAATGTCGTTGAGATATACTGAGTATGATTGTTGTTGTTGTAGATGTGTATACAAATACATTTGAATATATGGCAAGAACCACTCAATCATCTATACTTTGCATGTGTAGACGATTCTACACACATATTGACTAATAGACGGCATTATTTTTTTTCTCCTAAAAATATCATTTATCAGATAGAGCGTAAATGTGTTCTCGGTCCACTAAGCTTTTGTATTTATGTAGGGTTTAAAGAGGAACCAGATCACTTTGCGATGTACGTAATCTTACCTTATACTTTGTGTCACAAGTTGTTTCTGCATTTCGAACTCGTGATTGATAAATACTAATCTTCCCGAGATACATGGATAGCGATAAACAGATTAACTACCCTCAACATAGTCTGTCGCATTTTTAAGAGTCTGGCGTTGAAACTACGATCTCATACTGAAGGAACCTAAACATCCGCCGCTTGGATTAACAGTAACCGATGTTGGTGATTAGACCACTCTTTCATTTTTCTTTTATTAGTTATTTGGAGCAAAAATTAAAATTTTTTACACGAGGTCCTACCGTTCCTGCCACAACCACAAGGAGTATGTGTGGAGGATGTAAATCAGGAGCTCACGCTAAAGTAAATCAGGAGCTCACGCTAAAGTAAATCAGGAGCTCACCTAGCGTGAGTGAGATCTTACGCAGTTACCCACATAAGGAATACCCCACAAATCAGGCATTCGGCTTAGCAGCAGAGGAACACCCACACTGTGGGCGTCCCTGTTATCGAACTCTTTACCTTTTGAAACAAATTCTAACCCGAATACCAACTAAACTAGACTATGACCTGAACATCTTTTATTAGTTATTTTTTTTTTTTTTTTTTTTTTGAGAAAACGATCGATTATATTGAGTAAAACATCAACTGTACATCAGATAGCAAAAGTAGCAGCAAGAAGGCCTATTACATATCTACATTAGTTTGACATGCTTTAAGGAGAACAAAGACGCGGGATCGCATGCCCTGTATGAACTGAGTTGGAGGAGTCTCATTCCAAATACCCGTGTGATTAGCTTTGGTACAACATTGCCACACACCCAGAACAATCTCACGAAAAAGGTAGCTCCACTCCTGTGCATCCTCCGGCCTTCCAAAATCAGTCTGCAGGTTGGAATCAACCCAATCCTCTAAGGTATTAAACCCAAAAAACACCTGCCATTTCGTGGGAATGATCACCCCCTTCCATATTTTTTTCACCCAGCAGCAGTCTCGGAAATCATGGAGCGAATCCGCAGCGTCTAAATTACATCTCGGACAGCTAGTAACGGTGGTTATACGACGTTTGAGTAAGAAGCTCAGGGAAGGAACACAATTATGTCGCAGTTTCCACAGAAAGAGGTTACCGCGTAGGGGTCCCTTGAGCGCCCAAATGCGCAGCCATGCTCTGTGGTTGTCAGTGGTACTGGGATCGATTTTTTGGAGTTGATATGCACTGCTAACCGAAAAATGTCTTGAATCCTTACCCAACCAACGGATGTCACCAGTGGAATTTGGATTGCTATCATGGAGGTAGTTTGAACTTTGGAGTCCCTGTTTAAGGATACTTGCGGCTCGACTAATTCCTCTCCAAGCACGCGATACCGAGGTACGGGTAGTATCCGACAAAGGTGAGCCGTACTTAGCCCACATAACTTTAACCCATAGGCGTTCCCTATCAATAAGCATCAGCCATCCTAGTTTGACTAGGTAGGCCAAATTCACATTTCGTAGCCGCTTAAACCCAAGGCCCCCTTGTTCCTTGGGTTTGCAAACTTTGTCCCAGGCGATACAATGCAATTTTCTTGATTCCTCAGTGTCCCCCCATAGAAAGCTCCGCATATATTTCTCCATATCCTCAAGTACAGAAATTGGTAATTCCACGGTTTGCATTACATAGGAGGGTAACGCATTCAGGACGGATTGTATAAGAACACACCGCGAGGCCTGTGACAGCACTCGGGCTGACCACGTGTTAAGCTTGGAGCGTACGTTATCCAGTAGGAAGTCATATGTCTTTGGTGAAACACGATTATGGAGTATGGGTACTCCTAGGTATTTGCCTAAATCAGTCGTCTGGCGAATTTTGAGCTTCTGGCAAATGCTCCTACTCACCTCCACCGGAGTATTTCTTGAAACAAACATAACGGACTTTTCCAAGCTAATCTTTTGACCTGAGACAGCACAGAAATCCTGCAGTGTTTCCTCCATAATACTCGCTTGGTTATCCGAGGCCTCACCAAACAGGAGCAGATCATCCGCAAAAATATATGCGAAATTTTCGGACCTCCCCTTGATGCTTGGACCGCCTTCCACCGCTTCGCCGCCACCATACTATTGATTTTCTGCCCAAGCACATCCATGCAGAGGAGAAAAATATAGGGTGCAAGCGGGTCCCCTTGACGAATACCGCGGGTAGGTTGGAATGGCTCAAGTTTCTCACTGTTCCATAGGATTGAAAGCTTGGAGGAGGAAATGCAAAACATAATGAGTTTTACCATGCTTTCGCTCAGTCCAATGGACAAAAGAATTTTTTTGATAAAGTCCCAGCGAACTCTATCGTAGGCCTTTTCGAGATCGAGTTTAACAGCCATGAGCCGTTTATTTCCCCTCTTATTACGCATAGTGTGGATTAGCTCTTGTGCAATGAGGATATTTTTCAGCCGAACTTCTCCCAGCGGTGAAGGCACACTGCGTTTGGTCAACGAGCCGCGGGATAAGTTGCTTCAATCGGTTTGCCACCACTTTCGTGACCAGTTTGATAGCAACATTCATCAAGGCAATCGGGCGAAATTGATTTATTCTCTCAGGGTGCTGTACCTTTGGTATAAGCGTGATGAGTGTTTCGTTCATCTGCGATGGGAATGACTGCGTCCGGAAGGTGTTATGGACAAAGTTTATCAGTGAGGGGGCCGACAATAGCCCAGTGCCGCTGGTAGAAGCCAGGCGGAAGTCCATCAACCCCAGGTGCTTTCATACCACCCATTTGAAACATTGCGTATTCGATCTCTTGGTTTCTGACATCACCATTAAGACTGATGAGGTCGTATTGGGACACTTTTGGGAAGCTGGGAGACCAGCCGGTGGGGAGGGGTTCGGAATCATCCCTGTATAGTGAGATAAAATAATCTCTAACGTACTCCTTAATAGTTGAATCATCACTAATCCATTCGCCATTTTCCATCCGCAGGCAGTGGCTCTTTGTCCGTCGTTGCCTCCTCTTAAGCGACCTATGAAAATAGTTTGAGTTTCGCTCCCCATGTGCGAGCCAGTTGAGTTGTGACTTCTGCTGCCAGTAAGTGTCTTCCTGTTTGAGGAGGTTCCCATATTCGGAGAGTAGCTCACTCTCCAGGTTGGTAAGGTAACGAGATGAATGGTTGGCCAATGCCCGCTGGACACCCCCAATCCTCAATTCACATCTCCTTTTCTTCTGAAATAAGTCCCCATAAACATCCTTACTCCATGACTGGAGGCTAGTCCAAAAAGTCTTGATATCCTTACTAAGATCACCAGAGAATTTCGGCCAAGTTTCTCTGACAAAATGAGGGAAATCAGAGTGCTGCATCCAATTGTGTTGAAAACGTGGCACCTTCAAGCTAGCCATCCTAGGCATGGGGAATTCATGTCGCAGAAGAATGGGGTGATGGTCTGACTGAGTTCTAGGTAGATGATGTACAAACGCATTAGGGTACCTCTCAGACCACTTTTCGTTTGCCCAACCTTGATCTAATCTTTGTTGTATCCGGCGGCTGCCATGGCAATTGTTAGTCCACGTGAATTTGGGTCCTGAGAACGGGATTCCCTCGAGACCGCATTTATCAATCATTTTTCTCATTAGATTGACCATATACCCACCAACACGGCGTCCCCCACGCTTGTCGTCATGGCGCACAATTTGATTCCAGTCGCCAATAAGGCACCAAGGTAAGTGAATGAAACTGCTAAGCTGACTCACATAATCATAGAAAGTTTCCCGAATCGCTGCCACCGGAGACGCATAGACTAGTGTAAGTAGCCAGTCCGTATACCCATTTCGTAATATGCCAACAGTTAGAGTTTGGGCGGTAAAGCCCCAAATTTTTAACTGCACCTCCTCATCCGTCCAAAGCACCAGAGACCGCCTGCAAAACCTCTGGTCTCTACAGCTGCGAAATGGGTAAAATGGAAATTTTCCAATATCCACGTACCCTTAGAGCTATGTTGCCGTGTCTCCATGAGGAATAGTATCGCCGGTTTATATTGCCCAACCAAATCCTTCAGTGCCATACGGAAATCTGCTGACCCAGCTCCGCGGCAATTCCAGGCGAGAATACTGAACATATCACATAGCAGGTAGGTCGGTGGTTATCGCCTCCACCATCGGCATGTTAGCCATAGCATCATTTCCAACGTCATTCCCCTTGTCAAGGAAGGGACCCGTCTCATCAAGGGCAGGGTGGGTCAAGGGGGGCTCTTCGGCCATACTAACGTCAGGCGGATGTTGTTTAATTAGTGCATCTGGGACGGTTAAAGTGTCATTCCGTTTAAGGATTGAAAGGGAAGGCCATTGTTGAGGGTAAAGGTGGATCTTTTATTAGTTATTTAAAAAACCTTTCAAGTTGATTTTGTAACACGCTATCTAGGGTTTCATGCCAAGAGATGAGGCCCCTCGTAACAAAACGACACTAAAGCAGCAGCAAACCCATCCAATATAGCACGCACTAAAAGCCACAACATTTGCAGATGCTGAGGCATGGGACTCAGGAAGTGGTGTCTTGTATCTGGTTTCAGATCCACTCACCGCAACTTCCTCACTGCATGCGTTACCGCGTGACACGTGGCAGCAGGGAGGGGTGATGAGGCTGGATGAAGGTAATCTTCATCCATCCTCACCACCCCTCCTTGCTGCCACGTGTCACGTGGTGGGGAATGAGGAGAGTCACCGCGCGGTGAGGTGATCACATCTGCTTGTATCTACTGTAAAATAACTCTTTTTTCTTCGTCGATATCCCAACTCGAATGTCAACTGTTATGTTCGGAGATAAATAACCACAGCGCCCCCAGGGGCATAGTCCAGTGGTAAGTGGCAAATGTGATTGGGGCTAGAACCCCCGACGTCCCGAGTTCGAGTCCGTGTGGAGACAATCCTTGTTGAAATATTACAAGGGTTGTTTCTGGGCTGGCTGAGTCTCGTGTGTCCTCTCCCTTTGCAGGGCTGCCGGTGAAGCACATCCCTCGATTTACATCCCACCTGGCTAAGGGGCCTCTGGTACAGATGGGGAAGAACCCACCTCCTCATCAAAGATAAATAACCACAGCTACACCCCTGCTTTACAAAGTACAAATAAATAAATAAGAAATAAAACAGATTCTTATCATGTCTATTCTGAGAAGGGCCCTCTGAGACATTCTGACTCACTGTAACACCATTGAGTTATTTTTGCCATATTGCTCAGTGAAAGAACTGCCAACTGTATATATGTCATCATCAGCATCATACCTTCTGGCTTTCTTGCTTTTTGCAGCATCTCTCTGGCTGATGACCAATAACCCAATGTACACTTTTGAGAATCCATAGACCATAGTATCTGACTCATCTATTTACAAAGTTAATTATCCCGGTGAGAGATTTCACCTTTTAATCCAAGTTAATTGCTCCCATGTCATAGTCCAAATCATAATCGGGTTAGGATTTGTTTCAAGAGATCAATCGTTCAATTTTAGGGACACGCACAGTGTTTCGGGCGGGGAGACACCTTATGTAGGTCACTGCGTAATATCTCATCCAATCTACAAGGCCGATGATCTCATGATTTATATCTCCCATATATGCTTATTGGATTGATGCAGTGGGGCCTTCGGATGAAGGATTTCACGCTCCAAGTTAATTATTAGTGGGAACTTCTTTTATTCAGCCCGGGTTGGAGTCTTGAAGCGTTTTTTTTTTTTTTTTTTTGGGGGGGGGGGGGGGGGGGGGTAGGTATTCATACAACTACCAACTGTGTTGAATTTTTCAGCTGATTCAGTTCAAAGACATTAATTTATTAACTTATCTATAATAACAAGTTTTATGATTATCAATAAGTAAATATTAAACACTTATAAACTAATAAGATAAAGAGTAATTGACATGTGAAAGTGATGAATGTATAAAGTAAAAAATCCGTCCACAATTATTATGTTTTATGTTGGTGGTTCTATTAGGATTTACTCATTGACTACAGTAAAATTACCACAAAACTGCTAGATAATTATTGGTTTATTTATGAGAATGAAAGAATGTTTCATAGTTCGGTGTAAAAATCTCCAAACAGAGAGTTTTACACCAAAAATGATTAGTCAGTATTGTCGAGGATGGATACACATGAAAAATCAAAAACAAAAAATAGCTTGCTTAGTATCTAAGAAAGACATGGCATAAACGTGACTATTTTGAATTTTCCAAAATATTAGAATCTTATGATGTCATATGTGACTTGATTATTTTTTACTTTAAGATGTGTCAGTATACACGCTAGTGATTGTTCGCATTTTTGTGGACAACTAAATAATATGTAGATTACTTAAGTTTAATTATGTGTTCGTATATACCAAATATGATGGAGCTATAAAAGATTGGATCTGAATTTAAAACCAATTAGAACTTGTAGGTTTATAGTTAAATCTGTGGTGACTTCAATCAGGAGAAAATTACACAAAGAGTTCTCCTATATAAAGAGTTCAGTAGGTCCGAATCATGGCGTTTATTTATTAATTTACATTCTTGAGGAATGCTTTTGGCAAAATCATCAAGTTCCGTTATAAAATGTGATCTTACCCTGCACAGGTTATATAGATTAATCATTTCTTTTACGTTTTATTTATTTAATTGTTTTTCGTCATTTTTGTACGTCTTCTAAGACCTAATACATAATATATGACTTCAGTAAAGATAATTCATGACTTTGATTGATCATCACGGTAATCATCAACACCACTGAAGACTACAACAACAACATTACTCCATTATCTTTGGTGCTTCCGCTTATGACGGAGTGTGAAGGAATCAGATGTACGAAACCATACACATGCCCGCACTCAAAGCAGTGGCCAAAATACACCCACCCAGAGCTCGCAGATGCCATCTCAAAATCCAGAGCCTACGAACAACTAAAATAACGATTACACTTTCATCTAACCTTTTTCATCTAGCTCTATAAACAATTTTAACTCGGTATTTACCAAACAGTTGCGCTGAAGCGTCCAGAGTGAGTATATGTTGGTTTGACTAGCTTATAAGTAAAACGAACCCCTCCTTATATTTCGAAGAAGATATGACTGCCCAGATAGTAAAGAAAACAACCTACTTTCACTTCAGACATTACCAGGAAAGCCAGCACAGATGAGGATGAAGAACTAGTTGGTAAGCCCCTTGATATCCAGATCAAATCCTCTCCCTAATATTGTGTTCCCAATCTCTCTTCTTCATATAAAAGTACGCGGCTTTGTTTAAAAGCAAACATCGGGAGGTGTGCTTTTAGAAAAATACGTACTTTATGTGTGGAAGGGAGATAGAGAAGACAATATTGATCTACTTTATACTTAGTAGATTGAGAGGACAAGAAGATCTAATCCCACTACTACCACCAATACTATCTGAGCTTAAAGGCTTCAATATAACTCAATCTTTATCCTTGGAACATAAAGGTTGTACCCTGGCCCTGAGAGATCTCATCGCCCCAGTCTCAAGGAGTATTCTAGAGAATGTAAATTAAGAGCTCAACAGCCTCCTAGGTTTGGGAAGGTCATACGCGAGGAGCCTACACAAAGTGTCTACTGTAAACTGGGTCTTTGGCCAAAACAGCAGTGAAACACTCACACTGCGCGTGTCTCTGGAGTCGAACCATGTACCTCTTGGAACAACTTCCAACTCGAGTATCAACTAAGCTATGCGTTGGGCAACTCAATCGTTATCTTCGTGGGTTGTCTTCAAATATGCTCCATTATATTATACATAAGAAAGAAACAAGAATATTTACTAGGTAAAATAAACAAAATTTCTATTAAATTAAACTAATGAAATCTGTAAGTTACAAACCATGCTCTCTGTCTACTCTAGTGTTCTTCGTTTTGGTAGGTCAAACATCATAGCAAGACTACTCCTTTTGGAAGAAAGACAGTACAAAATCTGTATGTACAGAGAAGAGCTGTGTGTCCACAAAATGCTGCAGAAAAGAGGCCCAAAAATGGCATATCAGGACATTCCCACTCAGATGAAGGAACTTCAAGAGTTGAGGTACTAACAGATGTATGTAATCTCTGTCCCCAACAGAACAGAAAGGAGGGCATTACCTTCATAAACGGGCGATCGCGGCTGGGAAAAGACTCTATGAAGCTCTCCTTCAAAAGCAATGACACCTAGAGATAGAGATACAGTGAATACCAACTATGAGTATAAGCCATTCTCAAATGCAATTCATCATTGTGCAAGCAGTTTTAGTGCACGTCTATAATAAACATAATCAGTCTAAGCCCCACGTAAATTATACACTCAAAGCTCCTAAAGTGATTGCTTGATTAAAATAAATAGATTGACAAGCTTCTTACTAAATCATATATCTACCATGCAACTACGGAGCAAAGAAACTATTGGCTCGAGCCGACAGTTTTATTAAGGTACGGACAAGCGCCACGAGTGCATCAGTAATTTTAATCTTCTGCTTGATTGCGGAACCATTTTTTCCTTTTACAGTTTTGATGATACAAAAAGCCGTGCGAATCCGAATATCGAGCTAAGAAGTCAGTCAGTCAGCTTAAAGTGATTGATTCATACAAGACATTGCTTACAAGTATTTTGATCATCAGAATCAAAAAACTGCAAACGTTGACTCCTGAAACAGATTAGAGGAAGAAGGGATAGAAACCTTGTCATCATTGGACTGCACGTTTGTAATTGTGTGAGATCGAAGGTTTGAACAAAGACTGTCCAGGTAAGTTCTCAAAATCCCAAGGAAACCTTTAGCAGCTTCAACCTAATGCAAAATGACACATAATACAGATGAAACAGACTGAAAGTACGACGACTAAGGAATAACTTTCTAGTATGCATTAACAGTCACATTATGGGTCATCAGAAAACAACCTCTATGTGTTTCTAAAGGTTGAAACCCAACCAGTAAGGGTTCCTGTCACCTCCAGTCCCACAGAATGGATAAGGATGTAAATCAGGTTCCTAGGGTCCGCCAGTAGAAGTTTGTCTTAGCACAAAGGCATCACAAGGAGCCCATAGGCATCGAAGGAACAACTGACGGGCTGTCCTGTCAGCCTATCAGGTCATTCCACGGGCCAATAGTGCTCCCACACTATGCGAGCTAGCCTGGAAAGAGTTCAAACATTCTTGCCTTTGGCAAGGTTTGAACCCTGACGTTCCTTTCGAAATTCTCTACCTGGAACCACTGGGATATGTCCTGGGGACACTAGGAAATTCTCTACCTGGAACCACTGGGATATGTCCTGGGGACACCTCTGTGTGTTTCTAACACATGGGTATGGCTGCGTACATCCAACCTCCCATACCCCGCCATAGGTGGGAGCCTCTAAGGCGATAGGGTAATGTTGTTGTTGTTGTATGCATTACAGTGACAACAGAAGTATATCAGTAAAATGTATACCTGCACGTCTGTACAATCATAAACTGGTCTTTTCCTCCCGAGATAACTTTCTCCAACGAGCTTTGCATGGTAAGGACTTAACCGAGAGTACAAGTCTCGTTGTTGCGGAAGTTGTGGTATTGATGGTGACTTTACCTGTCATTGAAAAGAATCAGAAAAGAGATGTGTCAACTGTAACGCATTCTGACTTGCCATGATATAAGAGACACAAGAGGAAAGACATGCAGAAAAGATATGACAGACCACCCATGGCTAAGAGGAGCAAGAATATTACAGAGTACTCCATGAGGAATAACAGACCAACCAAAAGGAGATCCAAAACTGCAATAAGAAAGAGCACCATCTACAGATCATTTTGTGAAGCGTACCTGGTTTTTATTCACATCAATTACAGTGACATTCACCAACTTCGACTGCATGTCAGCAGTTTTATTCTTTACGCCTACCTACTCAAAAGATGACAAAATATTCTCAATCAATCCAAAAGAAAGCTCCACATAGCCAGGAAAAAAGGGGGGAAAGCCCCCCAAATTTTGTTAACTAGATGAACCAAGTAGGCAGCAGCATCCATAAAGAGAGAAACATACACACAAACATCGAAAACAATGCACCACAAAATCACCAAAGTAAATGCAGCAAAACGGAAAGCAAAAGTTTCATGTTTATCGATTCATGATCAATTTTGTGTGATGAATCTTTCTTTGGTTCCAAAAGACTGACTAAATACAAACAGAACCTATCAGGGTTAAATCACTCTTTCCGAACCATGTAGCATAGAAACTGAAGCTTGCTCTAAGCCCCTTTTTTCTGTGAAAATCCCTAAACATAAATAGGTATTCCTAGAACAAAATTTCGCAATGAAAAAAAGAACTTTTTCCACTATCTTCTAGTAACATAAAAGGAAGAGCTTCTTAAGTTTTAGTTTCACAGGCATTGCAAAAGAGTAAAGACTTTCAGAAGGCAGAAGAAACAAAAGGCAAGCCTTGAATGATCAATATGCGAAAGCCCTACTAGCATCACCAGCTCGAGCAAAATCTAAGTTTTCTAGAAGGCAACTTGGCATTTGTTTTCATTTTCAGCACAACAAGAAGGGAACTAGGTTCACAGGAAGTGACAATAGACCAGATTAACAACTTCATGCGTTCATTGTAATTCCAAGACAGCTACTTCCAGTTGAGATCGGATCAAATCAAACAGAGAAAGCAGGTCAAGCACAGTAGTGACAGATAATACTCACTATATAAGGAACAGGCGCGTCCAAAAAGTCAAGCATGTCATTCGGTAAAACCTGATATTCCATACAATTCAAAAACACTTGATCAGAAACTGGAAATCAGATCATTTCCAAATAAACAATTCCTTCAAAGTAACAAGGACAATCTAACATGAAAGGAGGAGAGACTACCGGCATCAACAAGCTTTGCCACTGATAAGGACGAATCAAAGGGATAATGGCCAGAACAGAGGCAGACAAAATTCCCTAAACAGTCGAAAGATCAAGGTTCAGTAACGTGCTTGACATAATAGTGC
>AP025044.1:5766819-5780072 GCA_036186865.1 Eustoma russellianum
AACTTCACAAACAAAAAATATAATTTAACCTTAGCTCTAATCACCTCAAATTAGCTGCTTTATCTAAAAACCGGATGAAATTAGCAGTACCACCTTAACTTAAACTGTTGATCAGCATGTGAGGTACCAGAACTAAAGAAAACATTAAACCCAAAAGAAAAAGAAGGGAGAAGCAACTTTTAAGTGACTATAGATTAAGCAGAAATCTGAGAAAGTAAGAACAAACAAGAGCCAAAAAGCTTCAAACTTTATCATATGAAAGAATCAATTCTGCAGCATATTTCAACAACAAATCATATAACCAGGTGATTGATTCAGAAACAAGCCAAAAAGCACAAACATAGAAAAGAAAACAATAAGGTAGGAGAAAAACAAATGGAGGAAACTCACCTTTTTAGAATAATTCCCAAGGACGGCAGGAAAAGGAACCGCAAATGATGAGAAAACTATCCAATCATATAATTAATTAAGAAAAAAACAAAAGGGTTCTCCATGGATATACATATCAAGAACAGGAAAGCTCAGGCGCCCATGAAAAGAGAGGAATTTTTACTATTATTTTCTTGTATGTGCTCCTGAGATGAAAGATACCCCCAAAGAGAAAAAGGAAGAAGAATACTATGGCCTCAGATCAAGCAATTTTTAAGGTGTCAACTAAATCCTAATTGAATTATTATAATTGGATTGACCATTTATTTTCTGTATTTGTTACATATTCAATTATTCATTGGTCAATAAGTATTATAGTTATTGAATTATCACCATGAAACTTGCCGTCAGATCATTATTGGTAAAACTAATTCACCAGTTTGCTTTTTTGGGGAACTATTGTGTATTATTATGTATGTTAGTGGGGTTAGTGGATGTCCAAATATTAACACCCACTAAGGCTATTAACACCCACTAAGGATCATGATGTTAGTGGGTATTAATCCCAAGAAGATGTTACATTTTCATGTCCTATAAATATGACAATTTCTTGTGAGATTAGACACACTTTTGAAGAGATATCATACAATCTTCTTGTTGTTCTCTTTATATTTTTGTTTGAGTTTATAACACGTTATCAGCACGACGCTTTACCTGCTATAGAAGATCCATCGTGGTAAGAATTGTTTTTGTTTTTGTTTTACAACTCGGGAAAATAAAATAGCATACTGGCCGAGAGGTACATGAATGAAAATGTTTACTGTATGAGCATGTAGATTTGTGAACTTATTTTATGGTGTCCGAAAGATTTTAGCAGGGTTCATGGCTGTGTTTGTATGAATATGTAACTTGTGCATATTCGTACATTGTATGTTTAAATAATATGTGAAGTTTTTTTTTTTCTTTTTGTTTTTGGTTACTGACGGACTATTAATGGAGTGGAATTTCAAATTCCGTGTGTTGTGTGCATATGTATATAATTGGAATCATTCGTCGACTGTTGGGAGAGAAATTCCATTTAAGTTTATGTGTTTCTTTTGGTATAAACTTTTAGATCATGCATGTTTACAATTAGTTGCACATGTTGATGAATCTATTCATTTGTATGTATGTGTGCTGGTGTTTGTTTATATTGTGATAAATGAAGGGGATACCGATGTGGTATTTTTTTTAAAATGCAGTTTTTCTGTATGCAGCTCATGAAGTTTTTTCACTATAGTGATCTATTCATGTTTTCTCAGTGGTGTTTTTCAATACCTTGATCATGCATATTTTCTGCTTTCGTTTTAAGGTTTCTTTTATGCATGTAAGTTAATTCGGCTATTTAAGCGTACTTTTCATATTCGGCTATTTAAGTTTATGCATGTGAGAAATTTATGCATGTAAGTTTTGGTTCCGAAGTTTTGTTTTTCATTTTTGTTTGGGGAAAATCATTTTTTTTTTGCCAATTTCTTAAGTGTATTGCCTCTCAGAATGATGTTTACTTAGTCCATCTTGAATTATGCCTGAAGCATATAACATTTACTCAAACCTGTAGTTTTGAGTGAATATATCATCTTCTGATATATTTTCTTTATGTATAAATCAGACCAATGACGAACATCACAAAATTGGAATTTGCTGCCCTTGATATTTCCGGCAGAAATTACATGGCATGGGTTCTTGATGCTGAAATCCATTTGATGGCCATGAACCTCGGGCATACAATTAAGGATGATGTTGTGGCTAGTGAACAAGATAAGGCTAAAGCCATGATATTCATTCGCCATCATCTCCACGACGGGCTGAAATCCGAATATCTTGGGGTGAAAGAGCCTCGAGAATTGTGGAAAAATCTGGAGGAACGATATGATCATTATAAAAGTGTTATCCTCCCAAAGGCTCGATATGACTGGTTGCACCTGAGGTTGCAAGATTATAAAACAGTCAATGAATATAACTCTGCTATGTTTTCTATTGTTTCTCAATTGAGGTTGTGTGGTGATAAAGTCACTGATGCTGACATGTTAGAAAAAACATTCACTACTTTTCATGCATCGAATATGCTCATGCAGCAGCAATACAGGGAACGAAATTTTGAAAAATATTCCCAGCTCATTTCATGTCTCTTAGTTGCTGAACAAAATAATGAACTATTGATGAAAAACCACACTTCTCACCCGACCGGGTCAAAACCATTCCCTGAAGCGAATGCAACTTTTAATGGTCGTGGTAGAGGACGTGGCCGTGGTTGTGGTCGTGGTCGTGGCCGCGGTAGAGGTCGTGGCCGTGGTAGAAGCTTTGCACCATACCACCAGAAGTGGGAAAATAATGAAAAGCCGCATGAAAAGGCAAAAGCTGCAAAAGATGGTGCAAATGCTAAGCATCACGATGAGACATGTTATCGATGCGGATCTCACGGGCATTGGTCTCGTACTTGCCGTACGCCAAAATATTTGGTTGATCTTTATCAGGCATCCCAGAAGGATAAAGGCAAGGGAAAACAAAGTAATTTTGCAGACTTTGAAAACATAGCAGATAACGATAACATAATCCCCAATCATTTTGATGATTTAGATCTTGAAGATTATCTTATGGGCCCGAGTATGGATGGCAATGGAATCCAGTTTGTGGATGATGTTACAAATAACAATGGTCAAGAATAATTATGTAGGATATCTAGTTATTAGTCATGTTTTCTTAGATAAGTTTCATTTTGTTTATGACGTCTTAGTATGTAATTTTGTTTCAATTTAAACTTATTTGTTTGCACAAATAAATTTCATTGTCGTTTACATTATAACTTCTGTTTATGTGTTGATTCTTTGGAATTAAATTTAATTATGAAAATTACATATGTTATGATAGACATATATTCAAGATGAATGGTGGGGACATCTGTCTGGTTGACAGTGGAACAACACACACAATTCTTCGTGATCAAAAATATTTTTCGACATTGCAATTGACAAAAGCAAATGTTAGTACAATTTCGGGTACTACATCATTGATTGAGGGCTCTGGAAGAGCAACTATTATACTACCGGGTGGTACACATATATTGATCAATATGGCGTTATTTTCTACCAAGTCGAAACGAAACTTGTTGAGTTTCAAAGACATACGTCTTAATGGTTTTCATATTGAAACCATGAATAAAGGGAATATGGAATTTTTATGTATTACATATGAAGAATCAGGCCAGAACTTGTAAAAGAACAATTCCCAATTTTCTCATCTGGATTGTATTATGCGACTATACATCCAGTAGAATCTAATATTGTGATGAACCAGAAGTTCAATGATCCAACATTATTCATGTTATGGCATGATCGACTTGGCCATCCGGGATCAGTAATGATGCGTAGAATTGTACAAAACTCACATGGACATCCTTTAAAGAACCAGAAGATTCTTTTACCTCGTGATTGTGTGTGTGTTGCTTGTTTACGAGGAAAATTAATCAAGAGGCCATCTCCGATGAAGGTTCATGTTGAATCTCCTATGTTTTTACAAAGAATACAAGGAGATATTTGTGGACCCATTGATCCCCCTTGTGGACCATTTCGATATTTTATGGTCTTAGTGGATGCCTCTTCACGATGGTCTCATGTGAGTTTGCTTTCAACAAGAACAGTAGCATTTGCCAAGCTTCTTGCTCAGATTATACGCTTAAGAGCACAATTTCCAGATTATCCGATTAAGTCTATTCGTCTTGATAATGCCGGTGAATTTACTTCTCAAGCTTTTAATGATTATTGCATGTCGATTGGGATTGATGTTGAGCATTCAGTGGCACATGTGCATACTCAAAATGGCCTGGCAGAGTCATTTATCAAACGCTTACAACTGATTGCTCGACCTATGCTTTTAAGGTCAAATTTACCCACATCAGCTTGGGGACATGCAATTTTGCATGCATCTGCTTTGATCCGGCTTAGACCCAGTTCGTTTCAACCATACTCGCCACTACAGATGGTATCGGGCCAGCAGCCTGATATTTCCCATTTAAAGATTTTTGGTTGTGCAATTTATGTTTCGATTGCTCTACCACAACGGACAAAACTGGGTCCTCAAAGACGTTTAGGAATATACGTGGGTTTTGATTCTCCTTCTATTGTGAGATATATTGAGCCCCTGACGGATGATTTATTTAAGGCACGATATGCCGATTGTCATTTTGATGAGAAAGTTTTCCCGCCGTTAGGGGGAGAGAAAATACCGTTTCCTGAAGAACGGCGTGAAATTACATGGAACGTTCCATCACTTTCTCATCTTGACCCACGAACAAATCAATGCGAGCAAGAAGTAAGAAGGATAATTCATTTACAAAATGTTGCAAATCAGTTGCCTGACGCATTTACTGATAGTCAAAGGATAACAAAATCCCACGTTCCAGCGATGAATAAGCCGATTCGGCTTGATGTCTCTAAAAGACATGATAATGGTATACCAAAAGCAAGTCTAAAACGTGGACGCCCTGTCGGTGCAAAAGATAAAAACCCTCGAAAGAGAAGGGTACAAGTTAATGCTCCCGAAGAGAATACTCCAGAAGAGCAAAGAAGTTCACAACTTGAAAGCGCTATAGAAATTGAAACTGATCAGTCTAAAATTGATAAACAAGTTGCTCCAGAAGAAGCAAGTGAACAAAATTTTGAAGAAATCTCTTTGAATTATGTAAGTTCAGGAGAAAATTGGGATAGACAAAAGGTTATTATTGATCATGTTTTTGCTTATGGTATTGCATGTGAAATTGTGAATGAGGATCCTGAACCGAGATCCATTGAACAATGTCGACAAAGAAATGATTGGCCAAAGTGGAAAGATGCAATCCAAGCAGAACTGAAATCATTAGAAAGTCGCAAAGTATTTGGACCTGTAGTTCAAACCCCTGAAGGGATAAAACCTATTGGATATAAATGGGTTTTTGTACGAAAACGCAATGAAAAAAATGAGATTGTGCGATACAAAGCACGTCTTGTTGCGCAAGGTTTTTCGCAAAAGCCTGGGCTTGATTATGATGAAACATATTCTCCAGTAATTGATGTCATAACATTACGATATCTAATCAGTCTGGCAGTTGCTAAAAACCTTGATATGCGGTTAATGGATGTGGTTACCGCATACTTATATGGATTTTTAGATAATGATATTTATATGAAGATCCCTGAAGGATTAAAATTGCCTACAAAATGTGATCAAAAGGCACATGGATTATACTCAATCAAATTACAGAGATCCTTGTATGGACTAAAACAATCTGGCAGGATGTGGTATAATCGTCTCAGTGAGTATCTCATTAGAGAAGGATATGTAAACAATCCAATTTGTCCATGCGTATTTATCAAAAGATCTGAAAATGGGTTCTCTATAATTGCTGTATACGTTGATGATTTGAATCTTGTCGGAACTCCTGAAGAGCTTACCAAAACTGCTAATTATCTCATGAAAGAGTTTGAGATGAAAGATCTTGGAAAAACAAAATTTTGTCTCGGCCTGCAGATCGAGCATTTGCCTAATGGAATCTTTCTTCATCAGTCTACGTACACGGAGAAGATCTTGAAGAGATTTTATATGGATAAAGCTCACCCATTGAGTAGTCCTATGGTGGTACGATCATTAGATTTAAAGAAAGATCCATTCCGACCACCAGAAGATAATGAGGAATTATTAGGTCCAGAAGTACCTTATCTTAGTGCTATTGGTGCTTTAATGTATCTTGCAAATTGTTCGAGACCAGATATAGCATTCTCAGTGAATTTATTGGCGAGATATAGCTCTACACCAACACGAAGACATTGGAATGGTGTCAAGCATATTTTTCGCTATCTTCGGGGAACAATGGATATGGGTCTATTCTATTCAAAGAATTCTGAGTCACAATTGGTGGGATATGCTGATGCGGGCTATCTATCTGACCCGCATAAGGGAAGATCACAGAGTGGATATGTTTTTACTTGTGGAGGTACTGCTATATCATGGAGATCAGTGAAGCAGACGTTAACAGCCACATCTTCCAACCATTCTGAGATTTTAGCATTACATGAAGCGAGTCGTGAATGTGTATGGTTAAGGTCGATGATTCAACATATTCAAGAATCATGTGGATTATCATCACTAAGGAAGACTCCGACGATTTTGTTTGAAGATAACGCTGCATGTATTGCTCAAATTAAGAATGACTATATCAAAGGAGACAGAACGAAGCATATATCGCCAAAATTTTTCTACACTCATGATCTAGAGAAGAATGGCGACATTGATATCCAGCAGATACAATCAAACAAGAATTTTGCTGATTTGTTCACCAAAGCTCTACCAGCAACTACATTTAGAAAGATGGTCTACAACATTGGAATGCGTCAACTGAAAGACCTTTTGCCAGCATCAGGGGGAGTGTAATTACTATACACACTGTACTCTTTTTCCTTCGTCCAAGTTTTTATCCCACAGGGTTTTTCTTGGCAAGGTTTTAATGAGGTAGTGTATCACACTTACCAATTTTATGAATGTGTACTCTTTTTCCTTCGACCAAGTTTTTATCCCACTGGGTTTTTCTTGGCAAGGTTTTAACGAGGCATATTCTATAAAATTTGGACATCCAAGGGGGAGTATTGTGTATTATTATGTATGTTAGTGGGGTTAGTGGATGTCCAAATATTAACACCCACTAAGGCTATTAACACCTACTAAGGATCATGGTGTTAGTGGGTATTAATCCCAAGAAGATGTTACATTTTCATGTCCTATAAATATGACAATTTCTTGTGAGATTAGACACACTTTTGAAGAGATATCATACAATCTTCTTGTTGTTCTCTTTATATTTTTGTTTGAGTTTATAACAGTAACTAATTTGTTGAATTTTATATGGGACGAGATCGAAGATTGATTTTTGGGTAAAAGGGAAAATATTTTGGTGAGTTCGAACATGAGACATGAGGGAAGGAGTTCGTCAAAGTCCTCGTATTTGTCAAACTTATGAAACGCGTGAGACAATGTCGTTTTAAACGAAGCAACTTTTTGGCTGTATACTTTTACGGTATTTTCCTTTCATTTAAAAAAAGTCTTTTCCTTTTTTTTTCTTTGGCACTTCAATAATTGTTTATACAACATATGCAAGACACAAATTTTAAAAACAACAACAATATTACTTAGAAGCTCCCACATTTGACGAGGTATAGAGTCAGATATACGCACCATACCCATGTGTTAGAAACACATATAGATTCTTTCCGGTGACCTATAATGAAAATTGAAGACCCAAATTTTAAAATAGTTCTAATAATATATAACTAGACATCTGACTTATTTTTTATGTAATAAGATATAGATAAACTAAACCTTTTTGAGTTGTTTCATCTTAAAGCATTCTCTCCTAATTGTCTATATCTAATTAGATAAAGAAAAGTAAAAAAATAATAATTATCTAAAAGATGGATGAGACCTGCGATCCAAATTTTGGCTAGTCGTTGTCAAGTGATAAAACGATATGATTTTATCGATATAGTTTTATCATTGAGCAAATCCAATCTGCTTAGGATATGCCTAATATTTTTTGGTAAAACATGCTAGTAAAACTATTTATATAAACAAAAAATTCAATGTGAAAAGCAAAATTTATATGGAAATTATGACTAGTGACAAGGGATGATAAGGCGTGAATTAGATAAGCTTCATATATTGTCTATTTCTTTTTTTTATTACATCATGGTTCTGAATCACAAAAATAGAATAAACATGTTTCTTGTATTTAATTTTCCTTTTTAATGGGTCGAGTAGACAATTTTTTGACTTTTGGATATGATAGAATAAAACAAAATGACACACTAAATTAGTTGCGTTTCTTATATTATAAAATAGCAGTTGATCGACACAACTTGACGCAATTTTTATTATGGGTCATCGGAAAACAAGCTCTGTGTATTTTTATTACATGAGTATGGTTGTGTACATCCGACCTCCCATACCCCGCCGAAAACGAAAGTCTCTAAAACAATGTGTGGTAATGTGGTTTTTGTTGCTTGTCTTTAAAAGAAGACCATATCATGTGTATTAAACACGTTGCTTCTTGGAAATATTACAATCATTAATATGAGATATTCAACAAAATGAATTGGAGAGTTAAAAGGCTGTGTGCATTTATTTGATGGCATAATATTTCATTAGTTTCAAGCACATCTTAAAGATTTTATTTGAACGTTAGAACTTCATTTGAATATATAATTTATGTAGAATTCTCCAATTTCATATCACCAAATTTAATTGGAATGAATGTATGTCTAATTTAGCAGGAGGAGAAAGAAGAAAATTGAGCTATGATCCGCTGATGTTACCATTTATTTAAATGTTTGTTCATACATTTCCTATTTAGTGGATGATGAAATGGAAGGAAATCAATCCATGTTTATTGCCAAACTAAATACACAAGTAAATAGAAAGAATGTCATGGAACGTTGAGATCTTGCCAATGTGACATTACTCCAACGGTAATGCTAAGGTCTTATGATTAAGAGGTGGTGGTTTCAATTTTTCCATCTGAGACAACATCTCTTCATATGAGGCAAGACTCTATGATCCAGAAAAAAATTGTAATCTTCATTTGGAACACTTATCTACGAAGTGTGGCATGACAAAAAAAAGTTGAGATATTTGATGTAAGAACAAAGTTTTTTTGTTTTTAGACAAAAACATATGCTAAAATACTTGACAATTTAGTCGTAAATAATGGTTTTTTAAGTTACATGTATGTTTTCTCGTGACATGTTTTTAAAACGAAAGAAGTACATAATAATATGATACATATACTTATAGCTAGTACAATGTCACATGAAGACAATTAGTGGTATGAGTGTTGAAAACTTGAAATTGATATCCCCATTATTTTTCTTTTGTAGTATTTTTTTTATATCTATTGTAATCTTCTTGCCAAATTTACATTCTTGTTTTTTCGATCTAAACTGGGCAGCCCTTTGGCCTTTTCTGGTGATACGAAATCGTAACGGTAACCAAACTAATATTGGCTGACCAAATAGACCTAAAAATATCTACCTTTTACATCAACACCGTTAGTTCAACTTACTATATTAAATTAATGCGTTTACCTAATTGGTCAAAGTCTTTACGGTTTCATGTGTATGCCAACAAGGATCCAAGGTGAAACTTTACTCGATTTGACCTAATTATAACCTATTCTAATGATTTTGTCTGGCAGTGCTCGTGACCGTATTTTCTAGGAAACTTTAAAAATAATGTAGTTAAAAAAAAAACAGACATGATACGAATTGGAAAATTTTTAAAAATTGATAAAACGTTATTCTGGAGGACCATTTTGATGTTCTAGTCATCATCCATCATTTTTATTATGTTTTTTTTTCTAGCCATGTCTTTTTGTATTTAATGTCCATATTCTAGCTACTTTTTATATATTTACGAACATGTTCAGTTCTAAATTCTACATATTGGCTAATATGTTCTCTAATCATCCTTCTAACCATTTTTTGGTTAAAAAAATACAAATATATTAACCAGAAGAATCAAATCATCAGAGGAGAGGAACCCGTACAATAGACTACTCAGTAAGCCAACATGATGACTTAAGTATGCAAATCAGAAAATGTAAAATGTGGCTAGACAGTATGCAACAGGTTGCCCATGTCTTGTTGGTGAGGGGAACAACTTATACATACTTCTGAATGCATGCGTGTATACTCTATGAACTACATCCCTACATATAAAAGATACTTCTTCAAAAATATTTTTGTTTCTAGCTTGCCATATGAAGTATACTGTGGCTGCCAGAGTAATCTTGGTTGCCTTAGATTTCAATGTTTTCCCCCTTGAGCTTTCTAACTCCCTAGGCTAGCATTCTTGAGAGAGAGTGTATACTGCTTGGGAGTGCTAGCCAGGATGTGATGGATAGCCAGACTTTCTTTGTCACATGACAGGAGAGAAAAGATGTGTTGCATGGTTTCTGGACTTGCATCATAGTGCAGATGATGTCCTCTATCCAAGCCTTGTTTTAGTTGGCAATATGTCTAGGCTAGCCAGCCATAGTAAGAAAGAGTGTTTGGGTGTGATGGGATTGTCCCAAACTATCTTGGCCCAGTTGACCCTGGTGCTTTTGTTTCTGAAGTAATTATATGCCTGATGAGGTTTTAACATCCCATAAGTGGTCGAGGAAGTGAAGACTGTTATGGCAGAGGGCGAGGAGCTCTCATTGGCCAGCAGCTTGTCCCTGACCATTCTTGAATTATCATTCATGTGATCCAATGAGATACTACATTTGTGCAACTATGGCGCTCATGAAAAATCTCAATCTTCCAATAGTTATGCATTTTTGTCAGGCTTACTCTAAGACGTTGCTGACAATTTTGGATCTTCTAATGTACGCACCTAACATAACGATATTCTTTCGTGCTTTCCATAACCTTGAAAAACTTGTTATGCTTAACAGGCTATGATTGCACATCATGTTGCACGACTTCTTTGGTTTTGAACAATGCCATCTCTTCTATGTGATCATGTTTACTCTCCTTCTAAAGACGATGTCTAAACCCACCGTGATCATAAATGAGCATGACTTTTGGGTGTCCGTAGTTTTTTAAAACAATACGTTTTTATCAAAGTGAGGTACCCCTGGTCGAGATACATCTTCTTCGTCCTTCTTGTCTACCAGGTCCTCTAAATAATCTTCATCATCTTCATTGTCCTTCCATCTTCATTGAATTCTTCATCATCATCATCGTCGTCGTCGTTGTCATCATCGTCTTCTTTGCTTTCATTATTTGTTTGATCGTCTACATTTGTATGCGATGAGCAGCTTCCAACCCCAGGTTTTGAAGATCTGACTATAATATCTATGTCCATAGTACAAACAACAAGATTTGCTGCGGGTGGTATGCATTGTCACATATATCTCAAAAGTTGGAAGGATTAGACAATGAATTGGCACTTCTAAAGCTGATTCAAGTCTTCCTCATCAGAAATGCTAACCAAGTTGTAAACGTAACCAGGCCCATTAAACTCAAATGGGCAACGAAAGGTCAGATTAATTGCTCCAATATCTATATCCAGCCCCAATCTGGATTTAACTCATTTTTTAAACTCTGTATATATGATATCACGTGACACCTTCCTCATTTTTGTGGAAGGACGATCCGACAAAATTCTATTGTACGAATTTACCGTTTGACCTCCGTAATAAAAAACAATTTGGATATTTTGATTTTTTGACGCCATTCACACTGTGTTAAGATTGCAAAGAAGGAATGTCATGTCGCTATTAAAGATTGCAAAGAAGTAGAAATTTTATGGTATCTTGAGAACTATAATATCATAGTTAAATAGAGTGTACTCTTTAAGACGTCATTATGAATGACGCCTTAAACACATAAGACGTCATTCCTATTGATGCCTTAGAGTATACTGGTTCTTAGGGATGGAAAAATGGTTTTCTCTAAGGCAATATTTTAAATAGCACCTTATGGACGCTCCTAAAGTGCCATTCAGAATAGCGTCTAACCTATTTTTTGAATTTTTTTCAATTCGACCCCTATCTATATGTATGGTTTCTTATTAAAATTACATTAGTTTTTAAATTGCCCATATTTTCTACCATTATTATTGATGGTATTTATATGTTCATTGAAGACTAGCTATGCTTTTGTCCCATATTCAAACTGTCAAAAAATTTGTTGTTATTATCAACATGAATATAACGATCTATATTATCATGCTATTATTCTCTGAGCCTTGAATTCATAATCATTTTTAACTTTTTTAAATCATTAGAAACATTATAATGTATTGTCCGATTACTAAAAGAGTAACGGATTGTCTTTCTTATCATATATTTTATTGTTAGTTATTTAACATATATGTGTTGCCTACGTTTAATACTAATACATGTGTTTTGAAAAGATAATAAAATTTCGTAAAGATTGCCGTAGAACATAACAACTTTTAGGAGATTCCAAAAAGAATAAGTGATAATCGAGATATGAGGAAGCAAAGTATTCTAAAGTCTTCGTAATTATCAAAATTGATTATAAATACAGAGCAGTCCAATATGATAATCACGATCAAAAATCTTTTATCTCAACATCCATTTCATTTTCAGTGGGTACGATCATACGATATATTTTTAAATAACTTCAAACTAATATACATGACATGATCTCATACAACGTAACAGAAAATGAGATAAAAGATCTTGTCCTAATAATTACGAAGAGGAACTTAAGATTATTAAACTAGCGAGAGAAATAAGATCATATGAAAGGTCCTATTTTTGAATTTCATAAGCTAGAAAGACAAACACTTTATTAGCAATAATATTCTAAACCATGCAATATATTACACACGAAGAAAGTGACATGTAACATTAATTTAAACGACTTATTATCGTCTATTTTTTCATTTCTTATTGGCTTATATGGTTGCTATTCTAACTTTCGCGTTGTATTTTATCATAAAGTTTGAACTTTGAAGTGCCTCATCTAAGCAACTAAAGCAGGTCTAGTTAACTAATAATACAACAACAACACATATCCATTATATCACAACGACAGCAAAACCTATCGTTAGTGTCTGTGGAGGGTAAGAGACAGAGAAACAATACATCCATTCCAAAGGATAGAAAGTTTGCTCCCAGTAAGACCATCGGTTCTACATAGTAAACTAATAATAATATAAATTGATTATTATGGACACAAGAAGTAAAAAAAATGATGAATTATTATGTGAAGCGGCTAAAGTTGTCTATGCTTGCTCGTGCAAGGGGGCGCATTGGCCGCCTAGCTTCCATGGAAGAGGGCAAATGGTCCTAAAGTATGATGCTTCTA
>AP025044.1:5780082-5811330 GCA_036186865.1 Eustoma russellianum
CATTTCATCTTTGTATGTGCTTTTTTTTTTTTTTCTAGTTATAAGAAAGGTCATGCTCTGATTTTAATGATAAAATTTTATCTATATATGTTTTTGTGAACTCATCGGTTTTCTAGATTGGTAAAGATTTTTAGCAGACAATCTATACAAGATAATCACCGCTAATGAGCCTTTATCCCTGTCCCAATTACGCCGGAATCAAGCTTTTGACTTTCAAACCCAGGTGTCCTGGTTCGAACATGCGCCTTTTTAATTGTAATGTCCCAATCTATATGTTTTCTTATATTGGTGTTTTGGTATGGTACTTTGTAGCAAGCTGTCTCGAGCTCTAGTGCTCGAAACGACTCATCCGTCGTATTTCATTAAGGAAAATACAAGGCGTCTAAGACAAAACGTATACACGTCAGCGGAAGTCTAAATTTAAAACCTCGAAATAACCATCGTCATTATTATCAATGTCTAGTCAAATCTAAATCCGATACAAAAGTCAAACGTAGATAAATACTAAAGGCAAATCTAAATCCGATACAAGTATCAAACGTAGATAAATACTAAATCCCCGAAATACATAAACCTCGAATATCAGAATATCTGTCTATACTAAGTCCTCGAAATCAATCCTTTGACTTTTAAACCCAGATAACAGTGTTGCATTAACGGTATAGATGTCCTGGTTCGAACATGCGTCTTTTTAGTTGTAAGATTCCAATCTATATGTTTTCTTGTATTGGTGTTTTGGTATGGTACTTGGTATACCACAATTAGATAACTATATGTAGAATGCATGTAAACTGTCAATCAAAAAGAAAGAAAGAAATAAGAAAACAAAAGTACTTATCATGACTTGTTTGTTCGTAAAAGTTACAACATTGACATACTGAAATAGCAGAAAATTTCCTCTACTAAAATGAGTAGAGTTTCGTCCTTAGATATAATAATTGTCAGATCTCGAGTCACGATCCGACCCGAAAGCATAACATGTCACAATCCAGTTACATAAGTCTGATCATCGCAAGACTTCACTTACTTTAATTTAGGGTTGTGTGAACTACACATTCTTCTTTCGAACAGAGTGCATGTTTCAACCACACATTCATAACTGATACATACATGCGTCCTATTTAAAGTAAGATATAACTATTTGATTACATGACATAAGTTACAAATCCAAACATAATAACTAACTAATTCATCTCTAGAAGCACTACTTAATTGCCTAAAAATATCAATGGTAAATTATAATTTGATCAGATAAATCATGTATTCTAGCACTTATGTATTTGATGTATGATGAGCCAAAATCTGATCTGCTCAGAAAAGACAAAAATTATCAGTCAGTCAAACTGTCAACGTAGTTCAGGGTCAGCTACTTAAATGGTCAGTCTCGGTTCGAAGGTCTTAGTTTCGGCCACTACTATTGATAAACCATAACTAAATCGTCTCTTAGTCAACAACAGTCAACGGTTCAACTCCGGTAGCTCAGCAATCAAAGTACTACAGTTCAGCAGTACATCGCCCAAGCATGGCTGTTCAGCCTCAACGGCACCTCAGAAAGGCATCATGACGTCCTTATAGCATCGAAGAATATGCCAAGGTTTGCACCTCGACACCAACTTCAGTTTATGTCCCAGTGCATGTTTCAACCACACATTCATAACTGATACATACATGCGTCCTATTTAAAGTAAGATATAACTATTTGATTACATGACATAAGTTACAAATCCAAACATAATAACTAACTAATTCATCTCTAGAAGCACTACTTAATTGCCTAAAAATATCAATGGTAAATTATAATTTGATCAGATAAATCATGTATTCTAGCACTTATGTATTTGATGGATGATGAGCCAAAATCTGATATGCTCAGAAAAGACAAAAATTATTAGTCAGTCAAACAGTCAACGTAGTTCAGGGTCAGCTACTTGACTGGTCAGCCTCGGCTCGAAGGTCTTAGTCTCGGCCACTACTATCTTTAGTAAAAGCAAGTTTATTAAAATGGCTAAGGCATATTCAACTATAACCCTTGGTCAGCTCGGCTGCATGCCTGAGTCAGGTCGGCACTTGTTCAATATGACCAAGAATGGTTAGAAATAAAGTCACTCTTATAAGGACAGTTTGACATATTGCACCTCGGCCCAGTACTGCAATAGTCAAGGCAATCGCTTCTGATCATCAGCAAGTAAATATGCAAATATCTGATCAATAATGCGCAAAGGAAACATATTCAGCTCGGCCTCGGAACCGCTTCGGCCTCAACTTCTTATTAGTACCGAGCTCTAACCTCGGACATGCTCTCATAAAGGCTGTTGCTCGGAGCATCTTGGATAAGATAAGAGAAGATATTATCAACTGCCATCTGGGACCCACCAAGGCAATTCTGCAGAGTACTTTTCATGTGTCAGTCATCGTTTAGCTAAGTACAAAGACATCATTGTTGGCCGACCTACATGTCATAGAGTCAGCCACTGACGCAACTGCAGTCACAGGCACTTGTCCCATCAGACTGCGCACCTGTAGTAGACAAGACAGCCATCTCAAACACGCAATCATCCCATCATCGGGCAGACGGACAGACCTCGTCAACTTTGTGTATAAATATACCTCTTTTCAGACGAGGAAGAGGAGGCCAACTTCAACCCAATTTCAACTACCACCACAAAAAAAAAGAGACAGCGACAGACAAAACTCGTCACAATTTCGTCGCTAAAGGGATATAGCGATGAAATTGCGACGAAATATGCAAGTCGTTATACGGCTTGTCGCAAAGTTAATTTCATCGGTGAAGCGTCGCTATATTGCGACGAGAAAAAGCTCGTCGGCGGTTCGTCGCACAATTGCGACGAAACTCTGTCAGGTCTGCGACCTGTTATTTCCGTCGTCGTTTCGGTCGGTATATTTTTGTCGTCGCTATTTTTAAATTTTTGATTTTTTTATTTCCGGCTGCGACATTTCTGTTTCGTCGCAGATTTTCGTCGGTATATCTTTTGTCGTCGTTATTTTAAAATTTTTGATTTTTTTTAATTTCAGGTCTGCGACTTTTTTTCGTCGCAGGTTCGTCGCTATCATTTAAATTAATATTAAATATTAATTTAATATTAAATATTAAATATCAAATATTTATAATTTATTAATAATATCAATATATTATTAATTAAATAGTTTTTATTATTATTTAATTTTTATAATATATTTTATTTTGTATATTAAATCATTTGTACGAATATTATACAGAAATACGGTATTTGCGTATTGAAGTTCGTATAATTAAACAACACAAAAGAAATGAAATCCGTATAAATGTCTGATAAAATATAAAAGAACAAAGAATATGTCAATACAATAAATGAAATAGTCTCTACAAAAAATCAAAAAATAAAATACTATGCAGAGGAAGATGGAGGGGGATCATGCGGAGAAGAGTGACCATCAGGAGGGGGAGGCTGAGGCTGCGAGGAGTCGGAAATGAAAGAGATGATGCGATGCGATAGCTGCGAGATTTGCTGGTTCATCGCCTGTTGCACCTGCATCATCTGCTCCTGCGCCTGCTGAACCGCCTGCTGAACCGACTGCTGCAGCACCTGCTGGGTCTGAGTCAGTTGCGACCGCAGTGCCTGTACACTCTCCTCATGCTGCGCCCTGATGGTCTCCACCTCATGCTGCAGCACCGCATGATCTGATTCCAGGCGCGAAATATCCTCTGGGGTCGCAGAAGGCGCGGAGGTGCTGGCCTCAGAGGAAGCACCTGGATGCAGAACTTCGGGGAAGAATCGCGACGCTGCTGATCCAACCCCGTACACCTCCCTCTTCTTCTTATTCTGAGGGTCGACGGTCCGAACCGCATCCCAATAAGCGCGGTTCTTGTCGGCCTCTTCTCCCCTATGTGCGAGTAATCTGTTGTACTCGTCCTGAAATGAGAATAAGAATTGTTAGGGTTTAAGGTTTAGAAATAAAACAAACTAAGGAAAAAACAAATGATATCGTAGTCTACTTACACTGATGTCGCGGGCCTTCGACGTGATCCAGTCCTCCGTCCCGTCGGAGGCTTTCTTCTAATGCGTCTTGTAGAAGAGATCGTAGGAGGCTGGCCACTCCCCCGTCTCCTCGTGCTGAAAGAATGAAATAAAATATGTTAGTGAAATCCAGAATTTTAAAAATTTCGGCATGACCTATTCGTTTATCGGAGGTACCCAGGCCTTAAAGGCCTCTCCCAAGTCAAATCAAAAATAAAAAGAAAAAGTCAAATGAACACATATACTACTTAAATTAACCATATACGAATACCAAAAAAACAACAGCGCAACATAAGAAATCAATGAATATAAATAATCCACTCAAGTCAATGAATGTAAATAATCCACTTAAGTCAATGAATCTAAATAATCCAATGAAATCAATGAATCTAAATAATCCAATATTAAAATACTTACCATAGAACGCATCGTGGTGGCGTGGGAAACCGAACCACCTGAGTGTGTGGCAGGTGCTGGGCCCTGTAGATTGCCGCTGCGCCGGTTCGCCGCGTTCCGGGCGCTGCGGGCTTGGGTAGCAGGGTCCGTCCACCCTTCTATCCACCCCGCCCAGGTGGCCTCGGATACGTAGGCAGGCCTGGCAGAAGTAGAGTCACGCTCCCACTTGGTCTTGTGCGAGTTGACGAAGTCCCTGTAGCGTTTGACGGCCCTCTGCCGCCAGGCCTGCTCCACGTCGTGGGCGATGTCAGCTGTCCAGCTGTACGCCTTATGCAATTATTATACGGTGGAAAAATAAAAATGTGGTTAGAAAAGTAATGAACGATTACGCATCAAAAAGTGAAATTCATCAAATTTGAATACCTGAAACTCATTCCAGTAGAACCTACGTGTCTGCGAGGTGACACGGGACCAGACATATCCAGCTGGGTCCTGCCTCAGGTGGAAGGACCGAGTGATGCAACCGGAAATCTGGCCCGAGTCCGGTGAAAACCTGAAAGAGGTAAAGTTGTTAGGAAATAATAACGCGTGAAATATATTTGAAAACGTGTTAAAAAAAATAAATCATTACTTACGTATGGGTATCATGTGACCAAGGGAGGGCACGACGCCCTGGTATAACACCCTCGTCCGATGCCGCATCAGACGCCGGATGAGGTGCTGAACCGGTGGGTGTGGGTGGCGGCGTAGATCGGGGGGGTGCGGACCTCTCGGCAGACCCTAAAAGGTCTGCGTCCGCAGCCAGAGCGGCGGTCGGAACCGAACCAAGCAGCTCATGCTGAGAAAGAAACATATTAAACTCTCCTGAGAGGGCCTGTGTAGCTGGTGGGTAGGTGGATCGAGTCGGTAAACCCTCACTAGCCATCAGATCTGCAAGGGTGAAAAATTTAAAAGGCACATTGAACAAGTTTAGGGTTGGTTGGCCAGACAAATAAGATGTCCAAAAAATGACAAGTGTTTACATACATTTAATGCAAGATATTAATAATTTTGAAAATTTCGGCATGACCTATTCGTTTATCGGAGGTTTCCCGGCCTTAATGGCCTCTCCAAAGACAAATCCAAAGACAAACTACATAATCAAACTTCATCATCAAATTACACGTCAAAGTATACATCACTTGAACTTGATACTTAAAGCATAAATATGCATCACCTCTAAACAAATTACACTTCAAATTATACATCACCTATACATCCTTATGATAGATAACTTGTAACATGAATTATGCATAAAAATAGTAAATTAAAGAGAATTATGGGCTGCCCAAAGTAAACACAATTCAGTTTAACAACAAACAAGTTTCAACCATAAACTAGCTAAACAAAATACATGGCTTCAATAATATACATTATTTGAGCTTCAAACTTGAAAAATAAATAAAAACTATTTAATAAATCACTTAGCCACATGATCACCAACATACTTGCTTCACTCACCCCCGCCAACAGCCACCCCGCCACAGCTCACCCCCCGCCAACAGCTCACCCCCCGCCAACAGCCCACCCCCGCCCACATCCACCCCCGCCAACAGCCACCCGCCACAGCCACCTCCCGCCAACAACCCACCCCGCCACAGGTCACTCCCACCCACAGCCACCCGCCACATCCACCCCTGTCAACAACCACCCCGCCCACTGCCCACAGCTGCCCACAGCCACCCCCTGCCAACACTCACCCCCGCCCACAGCCCACCCCCTGCCCACAGCCACCCCCCGCCAACACCCACCCCGCCACAGCCAACCCCCCGTCATTACAAATATGAGGTTTGAAACTAAAATCCACCCCTTCCCACTTCCTGAACCAAGCCGTGGGATAGAGAGCCACCCCCAGCAGCCCATTACCAAGAAATCCGTCCCCTCCCCTTAGACCCTTCTTCATTTTTCTAATAACTCCAACAAGAGAGGGAACTAAACAATATATAACAAGTTAGATTCTTGAAGGTTTATGCCCTTAATGCTTCAAGACACTAAATAAATTAAACTTTAAAAGAAAATACTTGCCTCTACTCTTGAATCCTTGCTTATTTGGAAAAGATTTCACCTTCTTCCTTTCTTTCTTTGATGTCTTTCGGCCTATGGGTCAAGAGGAAGGATTAGAGGGGCGGGGAGTCACCGGTGGGGGAGAGGAAGGGAGGGAGTATTGAAATTGGGGAAAACGCTGAAATGGGGAAGAAGAAGGGGGATTTCAGTTTTAAGTTCGAAATTTTGCGACGACATAGCGACGGGAGTTCGTCGCTGTCTAGTGTGTCGTCGCTATTCATTGTGTCGTCGTTATTTCAAATTTACGACGACACTTGTCGTCGGTAAATCGTCAGCGCTCGTCAGTATTTGAAAAAAAATAATACAAAATATAAAGTACTTCCCGACACATATTATGTATATACATGTGTATAAGTACATCAACACATACACATATTCACATAAAGAGATACATAAAAATTTTGACTAACGTCAATCTTCATTGTCATCCGCATCCTCATACGCATCTTCATTTTCATCTTCATTTTCATCTTCATCTACATGCTCGTCGTCCTCTTCATCCTCGTATGCGTTTTCGACTACATCTTCAATATTGTTAGCCGGTTGTATGTTGAGATGAATTTCGATGAAACCGCCGTTGGGGTCATTTAGAGGGACATTGTGCAGTTCAACATGTGTCGTATCCACAACGCGCAGGTTTTCTTCTTGAAATGCGGCATCCATGCCATCTGAACCTGGCTGGATACTGACATCAAACTTGCTCGATTTCACTTTGCACACGGCTCGCCAGTCTTTTGAACTCGCATTCATCCTCGTCGTCGGATACGATAGATAGTACACCTGGGACGCTTGACTAGCCAAAACGAATGGATCGTACTTTCTGTACCATCGCCCTTGGTGTATGTCTACCAACTTATATCGGTCGTGAACCTTTGTGCCAGCGCGATAACCTCCCCGAGTTGGATCGTACGATTCGCATTTGAATAGCACCACCCGCTTTATAGGCAATGCAGGATATTCGAGCTCAATGATGTCAGTAAGGTAGCCGTAGAAGTCATCCTCGTCCGGGCTATTGTCATACCGCTTGACGCACACTCCGCTGTTCTCCGACGATTTTCGGCTGGCATGGGAGACTGTGTGGAATCTATAACCGTTCACAAAACACATGTCGTAGCGCGTGACTCTGCTGAATGGACCCTCGGCTACTGGTGTCAGAATATAACCGTATTCTTCGTCAGCCAGATGACCTTTGCTCGCCTGTAAAACGAGAAGTATACATCAGCGGGCCAATAAATGCGTATCACATGACGTACACGTAACCAGCAAATATGTAAACTTACATGCCACCTGAACCAATCAGCAAACTTGGCATCTAACTCATTGTTTATTGCATCGCTCGATATACCCAGTGAACGTTCTTGCAATAAATCAACGAACAAGCTGAAGCAAATTACGAATGAGTACCCTGTATACCTTTGTAATATAATGGATAGAGTAGCGCAAGGTATTTACAAATTAAAATTGGATATCGTTTATACCTCTGGAAACGGTCAACTTGACGGCAGTTGCGCAGAACATAAGAATGAGCAATCTTCAGATCGCTGTCCCCCAATATCATTTACTTTCCCTGTCCGTGAAACCTGATCGGATGTGTGAATATCGGGAGGACACCGGATCTGGAAATGCCGTCGTCGTTTTGGGGAACATCTCTGCACCTCGACGGGACCTCTGGATGGAAGTAATGAGACACGAATGTCGAGACTTCCTCCGTCAGGTAGGCATTGCACATCGAGGCCTCGACTTTGGCCTTGTTCCTGATGTTCAACTTCAAATGCCTGAGATATCTGTTCATATAGTGAATACTCCAACGTCACATGATGAAACAAATTGGTAAGCATGCTCGCGCTTAGACACATAAGAACGTCACGTAATAAATAAGAGTACCTCTCGAACGGATACATCCACCTGTACTGAACAGGATCACCAACGCGTGCCTTGTATGGTAGATGAACTGGCAGATGTTCCATTGAATCAAAGAAGGTCGGAGGGAATACAGTTTCTAGCTTGCATAGGATAACTGGGATTTCGCCCTCCAGTCTTGACATATCATCCGCCCTGAGTCTCGTGGATGTAAGACATCTGAAGAACAGACTCATCTCGGTAAGTGCTTCCCATACATTGGTTGGAAGCAGCTCGCGGAATGCAATGGGCATCAACCGTTGCATGAACACGTGACAGTCGTGGCTCTTCATCCCGTGCAAACCGCGTTTATTCACGTCGATGTTCTTCGACAGGTTCGAAACATGGCCGTCAGGAAATCTAGCCGTCCCCAGCCACGATAACAACGCACTGACCTGCTCCGCAGTCAGCGTGTATGAGGACTTCGGCATGTAGGATGTTCCAACGAGATGCAACTCCGGTCGCATTTTGAGGTCGCGCATATCAAGTCGTGCCTTCAAATTGTCTTTTGTTTTTCCAGGCACATTCAGCACTGTATTGAAGATGTTGTCAAACACGTTCTTCTCAATGTGCATGACATCCAGGTTGTGTCGGATCATATTGCTCTTCCAGTACGGAAGCTCCCATAATATGGTTCTCTTCTTCCACCCGATACCGTAACGGGTCAGGTCTGCGTTGTGGCTGCCGTCCGAATCATCAGCGACCCCATGAATCCACAACTGTCTATCTCCTCCAACACCTCCGCACCCGTGAGAAGCTCGGGCTTCGTGTCCTTCTCGACGATACCAGGCATGAACGCCGTCACGTTCTTTCTGTACAAATGACGTCTGGGCAGGAACTTCCTATGGCTGTCGAACCAGCAAATCTTACGTCCATGTTTTAAGGACATCGTCTTCGCTTGCTTCATGCAGTAAGGGCAAGCGTATTTCCCTGCTGTACTCTACCCCGACAACATAGAATAAGCCAGAAAGTCACTGATCGTCCACATCAGCGCAGCGCGGAGCTGGAAGTTTTGTTTGGTGGATACATCGAACGTCTCCACGCCAAACTCCCACAACCACTTCAGCTCCTGTATCAATGACTGCAGGTATATGTCGATCTTCTGTTTCGGATTCCTAGGCCCCGGTGCGATCACAGTCAAGAACATGTACGGCTTCTTCATGCACATCCAAGGTGGTAGATTGTACGGCGTCACGATGACAGGCCACGACGAATACTTCTCTCCTGACTGTCCGAACGGGTTGAACCCGTCGGTGCATAACCCCAACCTAACGTTCCTTGTCTCTGACGAAAAACCCGGATGTGTCGCATCGAACGTCCTCCAAGCTTCGCCGTCAGATAGATGGCACATCTCACCGTCTTTCATGTAGTGCTCCGCATGCCACCTCATCTGGCTAGCTGTGGCACCGGATGCGTAGAGCCTCTGCAGTCTAGGGGCGAGAGGTAAATAGTAGAATTGCTTTCTTGGCACGTTCCGGTTTCTTTTGTTCGTTCTCCACCTGGGTGTCCCACAGACCCTGCACTTGTCTTTATCCTCGTTGATGCCCCAGTATATGATGCATCCCTCCGAACAACAATCGATCTTCTGAACCGGCAGTCCCAACGCCTGCAGCTGTGTCTTCGTCGAATAAAAACTGTCGACCATCGTGTTCCCTTCGGGAAGAGATTCCCTCATAAGCTGACACATCCCATCGTACAATCTTTTCGTCATACGGTGATCCGTCTTCATGCTCGTCATCCGACCGATCATGGACATCTGTGTGTGACTACCGCAACCGGGATACAGCGGTGTGTTGGCGGTGTTCAGCATCTCAAAAAACTGTCTCGCCTGAGGGTTCAGATCTTCTTCCACGAATATACGCGGCTGTTCATCTGGATCCTGTGCACGTTCGTACCCGACATGAGACTGTAAGTACTGCTCTCCCGTAAATGCGCCGGCGGCTGCGTCTTGCACCATCTGCACGTATGAGTTGTGAGATCCCTCGCCTATTTCTTCGACATCAACCTGACCGGGTCCCCCTTCGAAGTGAACAGTTGCAGATGTAGACGCCCCCTCATATTCGCCGTGGCAGTACCATGTATGGTAATTGTGCACAAAACCTTGTTTCAATAAGTGAACCCTCACGTCACCCGGATCCATATATTTACGGTTCTTGCATTTCTTACACAGACATCTAATCTGCGTTCCACTTTCATTACTCGTCGCAAAATCCACAAATTCTTCGAGACCTTCAACAAACCTAAAAACTCCACTCCCCATTGTTTACTCTCTCGTACATCTACTTTCTATCGCTCCTCATCGGATCCATTTTCTCGCTATACCTTCAAAATAACAGCAGCTATCTTTTCTCGGTGTGGAAAACATAAAAATCCCACACAATAAGATATCTTCCTTCTATATTTTCGTTGAAAAGTGATGATTTATGTGTTTGAAATGGGAGAAGAATTGGAGAAGAGTGGAAGAAGAAACATGCGTTTTATGGTTCTCAGCCTGCAATATGACCGACGTCTTAGCGACGCTATAGCGACGACCAAGAAACACAATCTCCATCGAATAAAAGGCAACAAACACAAATACCGACGCCTTAGCGACGCCAATAGCGACGAATTACATCGTATGGTGTGCGTGTATTAATGTCAGCATTCAATGATTACCGACGCTTTACCAACGAAATAGAGACGCACAACACATCTTTACACGATACGATGCAATTCGTTGCTACTTGCGTCGCTAAGGCGTCGCTATCCAGTGACCGTACAGTTCCCGATTGTTACAACTTCCGATGCATTTACGTCGCTAAGTCGTTGCTCTGTCGTCGCTGCAGTCCCCTATATAAACGCACAACGTATCTTCACACGATACGATGCGATTCGTCTCTATTTGCGTCGCTAAGGCGTCGCTATCAAGTGACCGTACAATGCCCGATTATTACAACTTACGATGCATTTACGTCGCTAAGTCGTCGCTATGTCGTCGCTGAATTCCCCTATATAAACAGCCTGCCGTGACTCCCGTAACAAAAAAACAAAATCTCCTTTATAATCATAAAAAAACAAATATGGTTCGTACTAAGTCCCAGGCACGACGTGGTAGTGGACGTACATACCCAAGACGGGGTCTTCAACCACCGGCACCTGCACCGGTTCCTCCACAACCACAAGCACCACCGCCGGCTGACTCCTCCGAACCCACTGTGCAGGGGCCAAGGAGGTAAGAGGATCGCCAAATTGACGATCCTCGTGTAGAAATACAAGAGCTGTGGAAAACAGTAGAGAATATGAAGGAGGTGCTTAACTATCAGGATGAGCGTCTCTAGTACCTGCACACAAGGCAGATGCGCATCAAAGCCAAAGCTGCACAACTGAGACGCCTCCTGAAGGCGTGCGCGGAGAGTGTTGCTACTCTCTGTTCGGATGACGAACAGTGAACGGCTCCTCTCCGCTATTCTTATAGATTTTTTTTTCGTTTTTTCCTTATGTATATTGTAATTTATAATTCTATGTTAATGAAATTTTTTTCACAATCATCGCTTTCGTTTTCTTAATTTAAACACGTGTTCAATCCCTTACGAATCTCGACGACGATAAAATACAGACGAAATGTGGTTCGAAAAAATTTGGGACGACTAATTCACCGACTAAACATCGACTATAACCGACGAAACTTAAAACGAAGAGAACCTGGTAACCCGCGAATATATTGAATTTAGCGATGATTTACCGACGAACTAGCGACGCACGACGTCTCTTCACACCATTCGACGCGTTTCGTCGCTACGGCGTCGCTAATGCGTCGCTATTCGGCAGTGTCCGCACAATGCACTATGGATACAACGTACGATGAATTTACGTCGCTATGGCGTCGCTAAGTCGTCGCTAATTCAAACCAAGCGTCACGCCCGCACATATTCCCATCTTGATTAACGGTCGAAAATTCGTCGCAGGTTCGTCGCTATGTCGTCGCTAAATTTACCTATTTATACCCCACATCCCATCCGTGCATTACATATAAACAAATTTATAAAACTTCAAAGTATGCCGCGTCGTTATAGAAGAACCCCACGGCGTAGAGGGACAAACAGTGCACCTCCACAACGGCCTCCTCCTCAACCACAACCATCGGTTGAGCGGGAGGGTTCAATATCTGTGCATGGCCCAATGCCGCCAGACGATCCTCCCGAAGAAATGCCGGAACCGGATATCGACTACCGTATGCTTATAGCAAACATGCAGCAGCAGTCGAGGCAACTGCGCAGCGTGAATAGAAGGCTGCGCAAGTTGAAATCCAGATATTACAAGCTGAAGCGCCTCCTCAAAGAGTTCGCAGAGAATGTGGCGGCCACTCTTTCTTCCGATGACGAAGAGTGAACGACCCCTCTCCGCCTCTCTTTTAGATTTCTTTTTTTAATTTTTCGTCTTCATAATGTAAATTTTTATTACTAAATGAATAAATTTTTTTCCCAATCACCGCTTTCTTTTTTCTTAATTCATACACGTGTTTGTCCGTGTTTATGTTTCTGGAATTTTTGCGACACATTACCGACGATATAGCGACGAAATGTTACAAATTAAATAGCGACAAACAAAAGAGACATAGTAGCGACGAATTACCGACAAAACAGCGACGACATTTTAACGAAATGATTAACCTGACTACTTTTTTGTTAGCGACAATGCATTTCATCGTAATTTCGTCGCAATTAACGACGAAAATGCGTGTATTGCAATTTCGTCGCAAAATACCGACGAAACACCGACATACCTTGTTTCGTCGGTGACTTTTTCGTCGCTAAACCAAATTTTTTTGTGGTGTACAACTTTCGGAGCCTTCTTTCTCTAAGGAAAGAACTCCATCTTCAAAACGGCATCTCAGCTGAGACCCAAAACAGATCTATTCCTACTGAGAACATCTGACATGTCCATTCTAAACCTTTATTCCAGCATAAACTGCCTACTAAAACACTCATAACTGACTTTAGCGTCGGATGGCCTCTAACGTTTCTCTTCCTTCTCAGGTTCCATTGACGGATTTAGACGGAGAGCTAACGACAAACCACAAGGATCACCTCTGATCTACCTGGTGAGGATCTGGGCCTCATCAAGGGACATTTACAAGAATGTCATCCTTGATATTAGACATGGCCTTCAATAGCTTTCAGATGTTTGGACACCTGGATTGATGAAGCATCGGTACATGTGTGCTAGACGTGTAATAGTAAACCGTTACTTAGGTTTCAGTACTCGACATGCTTGACGTGTTTAGGGTTACCCCATATGTGGCCTTCAACTTTGTTGTTCAAGCTAGCTGATGATGAATCTTTGTAAAGTAGGTTAATTAGGAGCATAAACCACCTCAGTCGAATCGAATATTTTTTTTTATTGAGTCAAGCATGCTGTAAGATAAGGTGTGTTCGAGATCAACTCGAGATCGCTCGAGCATGTTATAAAATACTCGATCTTGACTCGGATCAATTATAATGATGCTCCATCTTGACTTGAATGTGTTCGACTATTTTTGAGCATTAAAGCATTAATCAAGCAAGATTGATCACGATGTGCTCATTTCTTCGAGTCCGACCAGCAATTGAGTCAGTTCGTTAAATGTTCAAGTTCGATTCGATTTATTTAGCAAATTGTTCGAGATCGCCTTAAGATCATAAAATCATTTTATGAAATTCACAAACTGCTCACGAACGGCTTGGTTTATTTATACCCTAATGCTAATCGTGCTTGCCGTGGAGGGAATAGACGTCATGTGTAGTCTCTTTAACTTGGAGCTCTTCTGATCCACTCTTGCAAAACACGTATAATATTCATTCTTCATTCTTTTAAGCATGTGTAAGATATAGAATTATATACATCATATTTCATCCCGAAAGTATGTCATTTAAGCTGTCACTGAATAAGTAGAATAAAAAAATGTGATAAGTGAACGAATGATCACGATAAGAAATATTAAATTTTAATGGTCCTTAACTCAAATTTTTATTTAAACTAAAGAGCTGAAAGAATTGACTAAATGATGCACTACCTTCTAATTCACTTAGTAAAATTATGTTATAAATATCAATTAAGAGAAAATCAGCTATACATAGCTTGTTATTACTAAATGGGTCAAGAGACGAGAAATTAGACGGGTTAAGAAAAGTTACATTGGAAAATATAAAATAATTTTTTTCCTAAGAAAATGGCTTTTAGTCAAAATGGAAAAAGAGACGAATGCTTCTCTCGTACTAGGTTCAGATCTGGGGAGGCTCACGTGTGAAAAAACAATTTTTTTTAAAAAAAAGAGCATCACCCATTACTTTAAAAAACGGTTTCTTACACGTGGTGACACGTGATTAGAAGTCTCATATTTTGCTTCACTTTTAGCCTTCTCATATGTGAACCTCTCCCAAACGGGAGTATTTGTGCAAAATTTTTCATCAACAAAATTACCTCCACCTAAGGACGCCTGGGTAAAATTTCATAATGCTTGTACTACTGATTAGGACATGTAATTTGATGGTTTTTCTTTTGGTCTTGTTGAAGAAAAATGTAGTTATAATCCAGATAAGAAAGGTAAAATTAATTTGTATCAATCGCAATCTCAATCGCAATTGCAATCCTCCAAATGAGATTGATTTTGATGTTTTTTTGGAAGTATCCACATCATATTTCCTGTCTTGGTCGGCAAGAACATATATTCATTAACTATCTTTTGTGCAGATTATGTCTATATATACATAACATATACGCACTCACAGTTATAGATGATTTTTGATAATTCGCGTCTATGATATTCTATGTCAAAGCGAATGTTGCTATGTTAGTAAATAAATTAATGGTATAGCTGGCATGGATTTCTTCCCTTTCCCTTTTCCACCTTCGCGTCAACTAGAGTGTAAAAGGACGTTTCCGATAAACTAGGGTTCTGCGTTTACGTAGGATCTTGGGAAGGGATCGGATCGCTTTGTGATCTGATGTATGCAGTCTTATCTTGTATTTTTTGTGCAAGAAACTACTCGAACCTGTGACCTCTAGCTCACAAAACATCAATCTTATCAGTTGCTTCAAGACCCTCGCTCATGTCAATTAGATTGTATTTTAGTTTAATTTTCTTGATGTAAGAAGGAAAATACTATTTTTGTTTTGTAAATATTATTCTACTTTGAATTCACCATAGTTTAAATAAACTATGCTTAATGCAAACTAAGAGAATATTTTTTAAAAGAGAGAAAGTACGATATTTTGATTTCTTTTTCATCAATGACTTCTTTTTTAAGAAATAAATATTTTTATTTTAGGAAAATTAACGACTTACAAATTTGATCAGACAAACAACAAATGCATGGTATAATGATGGAGCTACATGAAATCTCTTTTCATTGCTGCTTATAAACAGATGTCTTTATAGCAAATGGGGTCCTCATGCTAAATTGACTAATATTTATTATAGATTTGATTATAAAAAAAAAACTACAGTCACAAGACGTAATCAAATAGGAAGGTCTTTTCCTTGGACTAGAATGAACAAGTGGCTGGAAAGTTAGAGTCAATTTCTTCGAACTTGTGCTGATCGAAAATGGGTTGAAACGGACAAATTATTTTAACTTTTGCAAAAATTGTACAGTAATTATGCCAAGTAAGATATATGTTTACCATAATTCTTCTATTAGTGTATTTACCAGATTGCATTCTGGTGGATGAAAATTAACTACATATTATGCAGACATAGATTAAACAAAATAAACCTAGTAGAAAGCTTGAAGAAAATTAATGTGTACGTAATAGCTTGACTCGCTGGCCATTTTCTTAGTCCTTAAATAGACATGATTTCAAACATTCAATTTTCTTTTTTAGTTGGGATTTCAAACATTAATTAGAACTGACAATTTCTGACACGTCACGAAAACCCTATACATTTTTTTTACATGTTTAAATTTGTCTTCTGTAGATTTAAATTGAAAACAAACATAACTCGTTGATAAACCATAATTAATCGTCCGTTAGCCAGCAATAGTTAACGGTTCGACTTCAGTAGCTCATCACTCAAAGTACTGCAGTTCAGCAAGTACCGCAGTTCAGTGGTTCAGTACCCAAGCATGGCTGATCATCCTTGGCTGCACCTCAGCAGAACAACACAACGCCTTTATAACATCGAAAAATATGCCAAGGGTTGCACCTCAGCATCAACTTCAGTATATGTTCAAATGCTGCGGTTCGGACCACTTCATTTAGGCATTGCCTAATCATGCACTTCGAAGAGGCCTATTCACACACTTCGGCAAATTTCAGCTGTGTACCACAGCAAGACATGCACTTCGGCAGAATTCAGCTGTGTACCACAGTGAGTCATGCACTTCGGCAAGGTTCAGCCGTGTACCACAACAAATAAGATATTACTTTGTGGGATCCTCAAACAGAGATACTCTTCAAATATAGTGATTACAACTGGTTAGTCTTCCTGAACACGCCAAGGTCACAACAGCCAGTCTATTAGTTACATCAACCAGGCCGGCCTATTGATCACATCAGTCAGCCTATTGATCACATCAGCAAACCTATTGTGTCTTAGGCTTTCTGCCCTAAACAAGCGTCTTCTCCAAGCTACTATCAGGGTCTTAAAGCTGGAAAAAGATCTATAAAGGCGGGCGAACCAAGAGAAAGGAGGGGGATCCGGAATTCAATCTTTTATACCTTAAAGCTAACTCATACACTCTGCTCCTCGGAAAATACTGTGAGAAATTCTTAACTCACCCTTTAAAATATAATCTCAGTGAGATATGACCCAAATTGACTTGAGCGTCGGAGGGTTTTTTTCGGGGCCAACCCCCCGGGACCTCTGACCTGTGCTTCTTTGTGCAGGATATTTGGCGCTATTCCAGCTACATAATCATTTCAATTTCAGTTAACAGTTCTTCACGTTAACTGACGAAGCTTATTTGAGGTCGTCTAGACCTTTGGTGAAGATCCGGCTTCATCACTCATCAAACCTAAAAATGGCTAGCTAAACTTGACACAAACATGATTAGCCAAACCTGAAGCAGACTTGTCAGCCCGCCAAAGGTGACACGAACCCGAAAATGTCAACTCGTCAATACACCGAACTGGCACACCAAACCAAAACAAGTCAAATTTGTCAGACTCAAAAATCAGGTTAGATAGCTAATCCGAATCCGTCTTGCCAACCTCACATGTCAGGTCGTGCCAACTTAAACCCGATATGTTTACCCCTCTGAACATCAATGTGAGGAATTAAATAGTGTTCAAATGTAATAGTATACAATATTGAAGTATTATATTCAGGGATCAGATAGAGAGAGATTTCTATGACATTTTCTGTATCATCCTACATATCATCAATGGTTTGGAAGAACCATTTAATAAATTTCATTACATCAGAGAGATTACCTTATATTAGTTTGGAAGAACTTATATGAATAAATTTAATAAGATGAAATAAAAATATGATAGATGATCATTTGTCTTCGTAATCAAACTATAGAAGAGTACAAGAAATAGAAATAAGCCAATACTCCTATACAATAGATGAAAAACCTAAATTAGGGCAGGGCATATTCCATACACAAAACTTCCTAATAGGAAAAAAGGAGGTCAGCTCTCTATTCTCTATACATCTTGATGTTTTGTTGATGAAGTAGATTCGGTTAAACATTCTCGGAAGGAGGGCTAACCGAAAATTTTAACTCTTATGGTATCAATCTTAAACTTATATATTGAACTTGATTTTGTACATCATAACCAGTTGGGCCAGACTTAATCAGTTTATTGACAAATTGTCCAACCTTATTTAGATAAATATCCATCTTTTTAAAGAGAAATCCGACTACTATCTTTTACTAAGTGTAAATAAAAGTTCGTGGCTACTAGATATGTTAGCATGACAAATAAAAACCCGGTCATGAAACACTATAATCTAGTTTAAGTAGAGAACAATTCGATCAACTATACACAAAGAAGAAGACATATATGGAGGGAACACGAATACATATATATATTGGTCTATATCAACAAAAGTTTCCATTTACAATAGAATTAAGGACACATTCTTCTTTAACTTTAGAATATGATGGAATAAAACAAAATGATTCATTAAATTTGCAGCGTTTCTTATATTATGAAATAGCAGCAGTTGATCGACACAATTTAGAACAATTTTTATTATGGGTCATCAGAAAACGTCTGTGTGCTTCTAACACATGCGTATAGTTATGTACATCCGACCATGGGCGGAGGGAGGGGGCCCGGGGGGCACGTGCCCCCAACGTCAGCGAAAAAATTCTTATAGATAGGTAGGTTTAGTTGTATTTTTGGCCATTCAGTTCAAAGTGTGCCCCTACTTGGCAGAACACTAATCCTCTGTTATGTGGTCACATAATGTTTAACGTTCGACAATTCTCTGCTAAGTGACTGAAATGTGTCTAAAACCTATAGGAAGTTTGGTTAATTAAATATATTAAAATTTTTTGAAAAAGGTTAATTTTTTTTTAAAATTGTAAAAATATTTAAACTAAAAAACTCCTTTCACTTTTCATTTATCTCCGCCTAAAAAAGTTACATTATTAAATATTAAGAAGAGATGTAGAAAGCACTCTTTTTATTCACTCTTCCTCTACTTCGTAAGTTCTCTCCTCCCAAAAATCCACCACGCTCACTTCTCCCACTATTACCCGATATCTCCTCCTCCTCTGCATTAGTGAATCTTCTCCAATTTTCGGTAAGTGATTTTGGCTTTTCTTTTTATATTTTCTGCATCAGTGAATCTTCTATAATTTTCGGTAAGAGACTTTGGCTTTTTTTTTTTAAATATTTTCTAGGGTTTTTTGTTTTCTGTATTTTGCTATGGAAGTGTTTGTCAGTTTATGAAATCATGACTTTTCCTTTGTCTTATTGTTGTAATTTAGTTTATTTTAGATGAATGGTTTTTTCTTGGGATCTTTTAGTAGGGCGATATCTGACAAAGAGATTATATCGGTGTTCAATGTAATGTTTAGCTGGGAAGATTATGTAATGATTTAATGGTTTTCTTAAAGTTTTGTTTATTTGGTGGGTGATTTGTAGTAGGCCAGAGTCAATTGTTAATTGTTCATTTGTTTGGTGGGTGATTTATTTGTTAATTGTTCATTTGTTTGGCTTGACTTTTTCAAGTACAGAGGTTTTGAGGTTTTGTTTAACAATAAATTATGGACAAATTTGTTATCAGGCAACCAAAAAATTTCGAATTTTCAACTTCGCAAGGAAGGGAAAAAAAGCTTATGTTGATAAGGAATGTGCAATTTCGGATGACGATGTTATTGGTGATCCGGGTTTGCAGAAACCAATTAATAGTTATCCTATTGAAATAAGAGATTCATTAAGGAGACGATATTTAGCTAAAGGTCCTTGTCAGCCGGTTGAGCATGTGTTTCCACAAACTATGTTTGGAAAAAAGAACAGAAGGTTTCAAAGTGCATGGTTCAACGATTATGAATGGTTGGAATATAGCGTATCTAAAGACAGAGCGTATTGTTTATATTGTTATTTATTTGCAAATAACAATATAAAAAGTGGAGCAACTGCTTTTACTGAAGATGAATTTGCTAATTGGAAAGACGGTAAAACAGCATTTATTGATCATGAAGAAAGTTCTTTTAGCTCACACCGTACTTGTAGAGATAAGGTTGAGCAATACCGCAATCAAAGAGAGAATATGGATTATGTCATGCCAACGAAAAGTGTTGCTATTGAAGATGATTATCGTATTCGTTTGACATTGGTTGTACGTGTTGCTCGATATCTTTTAATGGAAGGTTTGCCTTTTAGGGGACATGATGAATCTACACAATCAACGTGCCGAGGGCATCTTTTAGGCCTCATTAGTTGGCATTGCAAGCAGAATGCTGATGCGGAGAAGGTAATGCAAGAAAATGCTCCAAAAAACAATCAAATGACGTCTCTTATGGTCCAAAAAGAAATTATTGAGAGTTGCGCAGCAGAAACAAGAAAAGTCATATTGAATGAGTTAGGAGACAAGCATTTTGCTCTTTTGATTGATGAAGCACGTGATTGTTCAGTGAAAGAACAAATTTCTATGATTTTAAGATTTTTGAATGACAAAGGAGAGGTTGTAGAACGTTTTCTTGGATTGGTGCATGTTACCGACACTTCAGCAAAGTGCCTAAAAATGGCTATTGATGGTTTTTTTTTGCAAAACATGGGCTATCACTTGATAGAATTAGAGGTCAAGGTTATGATGGAGCTTCAAACATGCGTGGTCAATTTAATGGCTTGAAAGCGCTCATTCTAAATGAAAACAAGAACGCGCATTATATCTATTGTTTCGCCCATCAACTTCAATTAGTTGTTGTGTCTGGTGCTAGAGAAAAAAAGTGTGAAAAATTTCTTTGAAGTGGTATCGATGATTGTTAACACAATTGAAGCTTCATGCAAATCGTCATCAACTCAAAGACGGAATTGCACATAAAATAGACATGGGTGAGATTTCAACTGGAAGGGGTCGGAATCAAGAAACAAGCTTAGCACGACCCGGAGATACATGTTGGAATTCTCATTATAAAACATTGTTGAGAATTTTTGATAGCTGGAATGCAATTGGACAATCGCTTCTCTCATTTTATGAGGATGGTGAGAAATCAGATTTCCAAAATACTGCATCGGGTTTGATTAATAAGATGGACTCTTTTGAGTTTGTATTTGTTAGAAAGTTTATGTTGAAAATTTTAGAAATGACAAGTACACTTTCTAAGATTCTACAAGCAAGAGATCAAAACATAGGGGTGCTCTTAATATGATCAACGGGGTAAAAAAGAGCATACAAGAATATAGAGAGGTTGGTTGAAATAATTAGTTGAAAGAAGTCTTTGAGTTTTGTGAAATACATGAAATTGATGTGCCTAATATGGAGGATGTTGTCATTGGCCGGTCTAGAAAAAAACGTAAAGGTGGTGAACCGATGACATATTTTCATCATTTTCGTACAGAAATCTTCATAAAGGTACTTCATTTATCTTTATTGTGTTGATACATATGACATCGATTAATTTGTCTATATCGTAATTAATTTTTATTCATATAAATTTTTAGGTGATTGACATTATTGCTATGGAAATAGATGAACACTTCACAGAGGCAAACACGGATTTACTTAGATGTGTAATGTGTCTTGATCCTTCAAATTCTTTTTCGAACTTTGATCATGGTCAATTGTTGCATCTTGCTGAGTTATATCCAGATGACTTCACTTCCTTGGAACGAATGGAGCTTGGCCATCAACTTGACAATCACATTGTCGATATGAAATCAAATAAAGTATTCTCTAATATAAATAATCTTGGAGATCTTGCAAAGAAGATGGTGGAGAAAAATTATCACAGTTACTTTCTTTTAGTGTATCGACTTATCGAGTTAGCATTGATCTTACCCGTTGGAACAGCTAGTGTTGAAAGAACTTTTTCTGCAATGAATATCGTCAAGACTGATCTACGCAACCGATTGGGGGATGACGTACTATCGGATAGTTTATTGTGTTACTTTGAGCATGAAATTTTTAGTACCATTGAAGATGAAGATATTATGCAATGATTTCAATCGATGTCATCTTGAAAAAACTTTTTGCGTCCCTTAGCAACTCCTTCTCGTCCTACAATAGGCAAATAAAAGGTATGTATTGATGTATATTACGATATTCATTTAATAATTATGATCCGCATATTGTTTGTTGTGTATTGTTTTTTTGTACATTGGTTGATAGATGTGTTTTCTTTCATGTATTTTATGTTATAATACAAAAATATGTCTAGAAGTTTTTGTCAGTTTTCCGGTCCGAAAAGGTGACCGGTAGTATTCATGTGGCAAAGCCTGTCGGTACCCCCAAGAAGGGACTCCTGGCTCCGCCACTGCATCCGACTCTTTACTCCGCCATAGACGGAAGTCTCTAAGACAATGGAATAATGTTGTTATTGTTAGTCTATATTACCAAAACACTATAATCTAGTTTTGTTACGCTCGATAAGTACATGTAACTGATGATTAAAGGGCTCAGACTGCCCTTGAACCTCACGGATGCCATTTTATTAATCAAGATATTTGATTGCAAGCATTATTATCTAAAATTCTTTTTTCTTAATAAATATTTAGAAGATAAGATGTCAAGTTGTCGGGTAGCAAATTGATGAGTGTTTGAGCGTGACAAAAAAAGTTGGCGACTTTTTCTAGCTTTATCTTCGATTGGTATTAAGATAAAGATCTTTTATATTTTCTTCTTATGAAAATTATACGAAGAAGACACCACAAAAAGGGTCCACCAGAACTCTATCATATAATGCATTGGATAATCCCAGGGGCCGACACCTAAGTGTAAATCGCCAGAAATGTCGTTTTGCTTAGCTTAGCTCTTGATTTCTTTTTTCAGATGAAGTTTTTTAAAGTATCGTTCTAAGTATTATTTAAAACATGATTTAATGTGTTTTGGTAGAAAGTACTATGAATTAACATATAATATTGCATGCACTAACTTGTTGAATGTTCGTATAATAACATTATACATGATGTCTTAATAGATCTTAAGGTTTTTTAACGCAAAACTTAATTATGAAAAACAGTTAGACAGAGCCGCTGGTTTATAAAGGACAATTGTCTTGCCGTGTTGTATGCTTACAATTGTCTTGGCCGTGTTGTATGCTTGTCTATAAAGTATAGACCGAAACAAAGGGTGGTAATATTGCCGGACTCTGCTTAAACACGGGAACCTAATGTATCGAGAATGTATTTTTTTTAGTTGCACATGTGGTTAATCCGCTGCTTGGAATATCCATGTCATAAGCATGGGTAGCAGTAGCGCCTATACCATGCTGAGCAAGCAAACGAGCAAGGCCACTCGATAAAGATCGCAAGTCTTCTATCAGCTATAGCTAGAATACTCCTCCTAGCCCCTTTGAAAGCGTTGAACCAACCAAGTGGAATCGAGACGGATCCTCTCATCTCAAATTTCTTCATTATCTGTATCTAGCTTCACCATTCCTCTCTGCTGCTAAATGTCGTACGGTAAAAAGTAGGGTGAGAGAATTTGGATGAGGGGATCCAAACACAGTGAAATCATTCTCAAGTTCCACGCAACCATATCCAAGGTTAAAAGCTTCCTGCAGCCGACGGCCTTAAGCTCAATCAGCTCAACATTGTGACAAGCAACGGTGTAGAAAGAACAAGGGCTTCGAAAATAAAATCAACGGTGTAGAAAGAACAACTGATCCGAAAATAAGTAACATAATATAATAATGTCACATAAGGGTTACCTATCAAATAAGCATGCTGGTGATTAGTGGTTATAGGGACTCATACTCATCTTATATATTTGAGTTGCATAATAACTTGTCATAGTTCCTCAGGATCCATTTTAAATTTGTTCCCAAGGTTGCTGTGTTAATTTACGATATTCACTAATTAATACCACTTTGTTTCCATTTGTAATTGACTGAACGATACATTCTTTCTTGACTTTGGAATATGATGAAATAAAGCAAAATGACTTATTAAATTGACTGCGCTTCATATATTATGAAGTAGCAGTTGATTGACACATTTTGACGCAATTTTCATTTTGAGTAATTGGGAAACAACCTATGAGTGTTTCTAACACATGGCTATGGTTGCGTATATCCGACCCCTCCATACCCTACTATAAACGGGAGCTTCTAAGGCAACTTGTAATGTTTTTCTTGTTGTGACTAGTTAATACCACTTGTTTTTAAAATACCCTATTATTAAATCAACGAGATGAATACTAGTAAATGTATTAGTTTTAAAAAAACTCTCACACTGATTATTGTTATAGAATTGTTAACTCTGTATACACACACAGAGCAGTTGGAGGGGGCTTGTAAGGCTGTAAATGAACCAAGCCGTTCGGTTGTTCGGTTCGTTTGGCTCGAGCTGGAGCTCGAGTTCGGCTCTGATAAAAGGTTAATGAACAGAGCTTGAACACCTTTTTTCTGTTCGAACTCGGTAAGTGGCACCGTTCGTTTAAGGTGTTCGGCTCGTTAATGTTGTTCGTGAGTTAAACGAACCAATCTTGAACAATTAAATATGTTCGTTTAAATAAACGAACAAGCTCGGCTCGTTCACTAAGTTAAATGAACCGAGCTTGAACAACACAATGCTCGGTTCGTTCGACTCGTTTACAGCCCTAGGGCCTTGCAACTCATGGCCTGCGTGGGTAGGAGAGGGGCGTTGGAATTTTAAGCATCACAAGATTAAAATCTAAAAACAAAAATTCATACAAAACTTAACATTGTAATCAGTGATTAAACTAAAACAACTTCATATCTAAGTAGTTAGCGATAAAGTATTAAAACAAAGACAAATGAGTTTAATATTCTGAGTGGGAGAGGGGTGTTAGAATTTTAAGTATCGGAAAATTAAAATCCAAAAACAAAAATTCTGGCAAAACTTAAATTATAATTACTTATGAAACTCAAACAACTTCATATCTTAGTAGTTAGCTCAGCGATACAATATTAAAATAAAGACAAATGATGTTAATATAAATAACTACTAAAATAATTTTTACATATTGTTTTTATGACAAAATAATATATTAAATAATCAGTATAAAAATGATAAAACACATAATTTTCTGTTTTAGTTTTTTACTTTCATGATTAAAATTTGTTCTTAACAGGGAAAAAAAAGGGAAGAAATAAAAATTATGGGTGATGAATTGGGATGGAAGGTGGCGTATATTTTTTTAAAAAAAAAGCACAACAACATCATCATCATCGTACCCAGTAAACAACAATTATTATCAAAAGTTGTTAAATTGGGCATATGGTAGACGGCCTTTCTGCTGGCCCACTATGAAAAGCGGAAGCCCATAACCTCTTTCATTCACTTGCGGTAGATGGCCTTTCTGTATTCTTACACGTAATTTCCTATTTCAACTCATTAATTCAAAGTCAATTAGATTAAACTGGTTTTTGTGCAGGATCAAAACCTTTACTTTGAGGACGTTGAAAGCTTGTCATCTTCCACTTCTGCTGATAATGTTTATTTGCCGACCATCAATGTTACATATGCATGTAATGGTGATCTGAGAATCTTACTAGCCAAGGTTTTCAGTGGCACTGAAACTGAAGATATGGAAGTTTGAGCAAGTTGTGCTTGACCCTAGACTTTGGTTAGATTATGCTAATAAACACTCTGTGCAGTTGTACTTTGAGCAAATTACGATTGCTTGCGGGTATTAACGAGCCGAGCCGAGCCGAATATTAGGTTTTCAAATTTAGATTCTTTTTAGCTAAACGAACTGTTCGGCTCGGTTTGCTTAGCTAAACGAGCTTTAAAATTGGTTCGAGTTCAGCTCGATAACATTATAACTGTTTAAGCGAGATGAACAGTTTATAAATTGTTTGGCTCGTTTAACTAAACGAACCCAAATAGGTGTTCGAATTTGGCTCGTTTAAGTAAAAGTAACGAACAACCTCGAACCAAATACGAATCAAACTCGAACAATTCGCGAACTATTCGATTCGCTTAACACCCATACGATTGCTGTTGCTTTCTTCGGACAACCACTATGTAAAGCTGACTAATTTGACTTTGTATGAAATTTTAACTTACAAAAAAACAAAGATATGGAGGTCAAGGGTTGCAAGCTCGACTCATATGCTCCATCTTGAAGTATAATATGTTATTTTCTTATTGTTTCGATATCTGAATCTCTTGTTTTTGGAATAGTATAGTATATCATTTCTTGCTGCTTCAATATCTGAATCTCCTTTTTTTTAAAAAAAAATTACAGGATAATGTTTTTGTCTTGTTTGACTCAATTTGTATTATCTTAATGAAGTTCAAATGGTAGATTAACATCCTCTACTCAGTCACATGAAAAGTAATTCAAGGTAGAAATGTTGGAATGCTGACAAGGGTTGGCTCTGTAATGTCTTATGTCAATCAGTTTTGTGTTTTGGTAATTGCTTTCAGTTGATTATGATTTGCCTCAAAGATCTTATTTGTGCATTTGAGTATGGGTTTTGGATCAACTGGTAAAATTGATGCTTTGTGACCTTGAAGTTACGTGTTCGAGCCGCAGAATCAGCCTTTTGTACAAAGATTGCGAAGTGATCCGGGCCCTTCTCGGACTCTGGGCAAACGCGGGAGTCTAGTGTACCGGAAACGCTTTTTTATCTAATTTGTGCATTAATTTTTTGATCTAATTTTGTGTTTTGGTAATTGCTTTCAGTTGATTATGATTTGCCTCAAAAAGATCTTATGTGCATTAATTTTTCGATCAAATTTTATATTTTGGTAATTGTTTTTAGTTGATTATGATTTCCCTCAGAAATCTTATTTGTGCATTGATTTCTAAAGGAACCTGTCTTTTTGGTCACACAGGCGTTTGATTGAGTTCAGTTATTTTGCTCGAGAAGTAAGATAACTGGTTGTCTATTTGATTTCATTTTCATGCATGCCAAATAACGGTTACTCCCAAATGATTGGAGAAAGATGTTATCCAGCAAGAAGCACCATGAACTTCCATTGAATTATCCTTAATTGTAAGCATGTGTTAAATTGTGAAATCACACTTCTTGACGCAATTTTTATTATAGATCATCGACAAACAACCTCTTTGTGTTTCTAACACGTGTATGGTTGCGTACATCCGACCCTTCTATACCCTGCTATAGGCGGGAGCCTCTAAGTCAATGGATAATGTTGTTGGTGTTTAAGCATGTGTTGTTGAAACTTGGGCTTACATGAGGTGAGTCTCATATCCACTCAAAACCTTAAGGCAATGGGTGGTGGTACCTCATCCTCATATAAGCCATGCATTTTTTCTTAAATTAGACAATGTGGGATTCTCAACACCCACCCTCATAAGCCATGCATTTTTTCTTAAATTAGACAATGTGGGATTCTCAACACCCGCCCTCACGTGGCAACGTGGCTTGACATACACACACGCGCCTTACAACTCGCCCTCAATCACTACCCACAAGTCAGGCATGAACATATGGACTTAGGTGAGGGGAAACATTAAGTGGCCAACCCGCCCTCAATCACTACCCACAAGTCAGGCATGAACATATGGACTTAAGTGAGGGGAAACATTAAGTGGCCAACCATGGGTCAGACAAGAGGTGAGTCCACATTTTAAAACATGCTCTGATACCATGTTGAAACATGGGCTTACATGAGGTGAGGCTCATATCCACTCAAAACCTTAAGGCAATGGGTGGTGGTACCTCATACTCATATAAGCTATGCATTTTTTTCTTAAATTAGCTGATGTGGGATTCTCAACATGTGTTTAATACAAGCTATTCACTCCCATTTCTTTGAAGTGTGGCGCTGATTTTTAATTCCAAAAAGTTGTCTCTATGGTTTTCTTTGACTGTTTTTCTCACTGGCACTTTGTGATGACCCCGTAAGAAAGTTTGCAGAAGCATGCGTTCGAGAAATGGTTGCTTTGATTTTGTGAACTTCAGCAGCATATTTCATGTATAGGTTTGAATGTTTTTAACAACATGATTTTATTGAATGATAAAATTTTAGATAAATAAAAAGATGTTAAAAAGATACTCTACACTTTCAAAATAACAAAAGGTTTAAACAAATAAGGAAGTAACATCAATTTCTTAAATTGAAACGTATTGATCAATCGATGTATACATCAGTTTCTAAAAAGACACATATGTTTATTGATGTGTGTAGAGGTCAAACTGAAAACCTACGGTAAGACATCGATCTCTTAACCTAAAACATATAGGTCGATCGACGTACACATCATACCCTACATAGATCGATCGATGTCAGACTGATTAAAATTGAAAATCGATTGTAAGACATCAATCTCTTAATTAGACCAACATGGATTGGTCGATGCATACATTAGTCTCTAAATTTGAGACATAGATCGATCGAGTCTGTGTGATTTTAAATGATTTCTTAATAAGTGATAAGTATAAGCATTTTTGTTACACATATCTTCCTTTATGTATGGTAAGTTTTGTAGTATCTAATATATGTTCATAATGATTATATGCTTAAATTTGATATATTGTTATGTCACTAACTTGCCATGGAAGTTTTGACAACTTACCACAAAGGCAAATGATACTTTTGAGTTTTTTAGGGCTATCTTTCAAAAATGATATATAAAGATAAAAGGATACAAACATGGAGTATCCTTACAAGGTTATTTGACATAATTGGGTTTCAAAGGCATTTTTGGTATTTTGGATTTAAGGGCATTTTGATCATTTAAACAAGCTTATTTTTTGTATAATATTTTAGTGTTTACTATATGATCTTCTTACATATGGTATTCATGGTCTTCATATATATACAAAGATTTCATAATTATTTCATATCTATGAACCATATAATATAAGGACCTCGGGTTTTGGATTTTTGGTACTTCTTCGAGCGTGACATATATTTTGTCACATTTATGATATAAATGGATTTCTTAGAAATTTCATGAATAAATTGATATCTTGATGGTTGGTATGGTTATTCTTTTAAGAGAGGTTAAGGGTCAAAACCCGAAATGGACAATCTTATATATATTCTGCTTGAAATTCTTTTTTTAATTTTATTTTTGGACTTCTTTTATTTAAAAAGACAGAATATATGGGTGAATTTAAGCTCAAAAGTTTGGCCAAACAAAGAGGAAAAAGTGGGGGAAAAATCTTCATATTTTGGGTTTGTTTTAGATTCAAATTGGTGATATTTAATATGCAAACAAGCTAACATATTACCTATTTTTATCATATAATCTGATTATATGCATATTTTTGGTGATGTAAACATGCATATATGTATATGTGAGATGGACAAAACAAATTTTGACATACACTGGATCAATCGAAACAAATGAAGCCAACTTGTTGGCAAAAACTGCCAACATGGCAACATAGGTGGCATTATTTTCGGCTGTATAATCATCCAAAAGAGCTGAAATGATTAGCTCTCAAGTGGTTGAGAAGTTGGAGAAGAATGAGAGATAAGAGGAGAGAAAATAAAGGTGGAAGATATTATTATTTGAAAACTTATTTTTCATGTCATTTTGATGAAAATTTCAGCTAGCACTTGCTGAATTTCAGGTGTTCAATCAAATGTCTTGAAGGTGCCAAGTAGGCAACGTGGTGAGATGTTCATCCAATCAAATGAACACAAGTAAGATTGGTGACGTTGAAGGTGGCTTGTGGGCATGATAATCATCTTAAGAGGTTGCTCACACATATAAATAGGAATGAAACTTGAAGAATAAAGATGCACATTGAATTCTCGTCTTCCTCACTTCTTTTTCTTCATTCTTGTTATTCATTATTACATCTGATTTGTATTGTTTTGAATTGTTATATTGCTGCAGTTACACCTTTTTTGTTCATAATAGTTGTAATTGATTAGCCATTTTATAAGGTTACATCAATAGGTGGTGAGGTGTTTGATTGATTGTTCATGTTAAGGTGTTGTGTTTAAGTCTTGATTAGGATTGATGTATAGCCCAAGAATCAAGTAATTTGTAAGGCGAAAGATGACTATTTGATAGTGAAAATCCAAGAAAATATGTCTTTTGGGACTGAAGTAGGTCAAATTGACCGAACCATGATAAATCTTCTGTGTTTTTGTCTTCTTCTTTACTTTCCCCTTTTTGACAGTTTCAATATATAAATTTGCATGCCAGTTTGAACTAGTAAAACGTCTTTAAAATCTTTGATTTTTTGTGACAATAAACTTCAGACAGTTAGCTTTCATCTGAAACAAGAATCATCGAATTTGAGCAAAAAAAAGTTAGCCATTCAGTCTTTGAAGAGTTATTGCTCTATTCTGCAGACAGATTGACCAGCTTTCAGAAACACGTATTTCTAATTTACTTAAACATAGTTTCTGGTCAATACCTTTTGAAAACATAAACTAGACGTCCTAAGGTTTAGTTTGACATAAGAATTAATTTGTTTGACTAAGTACGCAAAAAGTCAGAGTCTTCCAAAGTTTACTAACTTTCTATCTAATTCTGTTCAGTGTGACCACTTGAAAGTTTATACTTGTTTGAAGAGTCAAACGTTTTAAATTTTTACTTATTTTTGGACAGGCCGTGTTTAACACGTTGCAATTCATTTCTAGTAAGTTTCATAATTTTTGGAATTATATACTGAGACTTACACATTTTTCAAAAACAGATACTGATTCTGAAAATTTCAAAATCAGATTAGAGAGGTTTTCTAAAGAATCTAAAGATATTGAAATTTCGGCTAACTATTATTCATCCTTCTCTGATGGTATTTGTGCAAATATTAAGGTCCAACATCATGATATAATAGGTTTCTTTTTAGCACCTAAATGCTTGTCAACTTCAAACAGTAATGCCTTAGGCTTGTCTAAGTTAGACATTTTATTTATTTATTTATTTAAATTATTTTAAATCCAAAAGGGGAGGGAGATAGGTTTTTGAACCCTAGTTGTTAGGCATGGAGATACAACAATACATGACTTTGTCCATGGCTCCTGCATCTATTGTAAAGGATCTAGCACAAGAAAAATTATTGATCCATATAGTCAACTTCACATAGTGAGAAAATACAAGAGTGTTGTTGTATCTTGAAAGGAAATTCTCTTCTTGATCACATGGGATTATTTTGGTTAATGAATTGTTTGCCTTCGAGTACAACTCTGATCATAGTTTTTTGATAGTCAGAGGGGTGGATTTTGTGTATATTTGTTTGATTTCTTTCCTGCATTCTGAATTGTTCAAGATTGTTTGATCCTCTGACCCGTTTGTTGCTTCTGTTGCAATAATTGAAATCTGCTGATAGGTCTTTTCCTTCCTTTA
>AP025044.1:5811340-5839075 GCA_036186865.1 Eustoma russellianum
TGTCTAAGTTAGACATTTTATTTATTTATTTATTTAAATTATTTTAAATCCAAAAGGGGAGGGAGATAGGTTTTTGAACCCTAGTTGTTAGGCATGGAGATACAACAATACATGACTTTGTCCATGGCTCCTGCATCTATTGTAAAGGATCTAGCACAAGAAAAATTATTGATCCATATAGTCAACTTCACATAGTGAGAAAATACAAGAGTGTTGTTGTATCTTGAAAGGAAATTCTCTTCTTGATCACATGGGATTATTTTGGTTAATGAATTGTTTGCCTTCGAGTACAACTCTGATCATAGTTTTTTGATAGTCAGAGGGGTGGATTTTGTGTATATTTGTTTGATTTCTTTCCTGCATTCTGAATTGTTCAAGATTGTTTGATCCTCTGACCCGTTTGTTGCTTCTGTTGCAATAATTGAAATCTGCTGATAGGTCTTTTCCTTCCTTTATTACATCTTTTGCCTTTAATAAAGTTTGAGTAGTCGTTGAGAGCGATAACTTTTGTTGTTTTTGAGATTGTTGTGGTTGAGTAGTCGTTGGTTCTTTAATTTTATCAAGACTTTGGCTGCGGTAGATGCTAGAGTGTTGGTGTTTAGGCTTGGGTCCTTTCGTGTCATGTTGTTTAGTTTCTCTTTGCAGTTCAATTGCAGCACGCGATCAAGAAATGCAGCCTCAAGCCTACTTTATACTTGCATGCTGATGGTGTAATTGCAGCTTTTGGAGAAAATGGAAAGATAGTGTAATTGGACCAAGTTGCAAACTGTGGTTAGCAACACACTTTGAGTTAATTTTACGATTAGTTCCACTAGTGCTAAGTCAAAACTAATGAGTCCTTGATTATCTACATGATGAGTAGATAATTGTAGGCTTTTGAATCACTTGATTCGATATCGGGTGAATGAGAAATTAATGCTCAAAGCAAAAGGGAAATTCGGCTGAGCTCGGCCCGGATCTGGGCATGGCCTAGGTAGCGGATTGAGCTGTCGACCTAAAAGGCTCAGGTTATGGATTGGGCTACACCGAGTCTTGTAGCACCATGTTGGATCTCGTCAGCCCGGGTGGAGGTGGTTATTTCAAACTCGCCAGGTTGTTGAGATAGGATGGCGGTTAAATTTGAAAAAAGTTGTTCAGATTTAGTCGGCCGAGATGACCTGAAGTTGGTATAATCTGACGGCTCATATTGAACAATTAGTTGATCTGACGGCTGAGAGGTAGACCTGGTGCGGTTATCTGATCTAACGGTTCAGGCCGAGCCGGTGTTTGATCCTACGGCTGAGATTAGAGTGACTATAACAGCTGATCTCAGAGTTTTCCTATAAATAGTGGCCGAAGCTGATCACATTGGACACACTGAGAATTCACGAATTCTTCTCCTCTCTGCAATCTCCCTCTCTGCATCTTCATACTCACAAAACAATTCTGCATTCCAGTATACCGAGAAGGTGAGGACATTCTTAAAGGTTCGTAGAGTTTAGCGCTGTAGTGCCGCATATCTGAACTAGTCTCTGTTGTATCCTGGGAGACGGTTGCTCCTCTAGTTGGGCACAGTATACCGGAGCAATAACGTCTTAAGGACAGAGTCCTGGACTCACCTCGGATCTCTGCTATGTTGAGTTGAGAAGGTTAGTGCTGAGCCGAGCTCTGCTATTTGTGGAAAGAACGCAGCACTGGTATAGTGTTGGTGTGTTGAGCTCTGCTTTGTGCCGAGCTCTGGTGTTTGGCTGAGAACATTCATTATTCTGAAGCATCGTCTTGCTGAGCTCTGCTGATCGACTGAGGACATTCGTTGTTCTGCAGCTCCGCCGTGCTGGGCTCTGCTCGTCTGAAGCGGCTAAAAGCACGACTCTCAATTGTTGTGCTGAGGTGCCGAGATCGGAGGTCAGTGATCAGCCCAGAACGCAAATATAATTGCGCTATCTGAACTTTCTTGACTTAGTAGAACCATCCAGTCTACCCAGATCTAGGTTCAGGTCGGTCGTTACTGTACAAAATTCAATTTGTCTGAATTATTTCCAACAATCATTAAGACGTTATTCGTTTGATTCTTTACTGATTTTGATTGTTTCTCATCGGCAGAGACTAAATGGAGAACGCGAGTTCAAGCTTTGTTCAAGGCGCAGACGTACACAGCTCTGCTCCTATGGCACCAAATGTTTGGGTGCCAAAGATTGTTCTCTGCACAGGGTCCTGCTGTGGCCCAAGTGGAGAAACCAGAGAAGTTCAGTGAGAACTTCTTCAAACGTTGGCAGCAGAAGATGTTGTTCTTTCTGACTGCCGTGGGACTGGCTTCGTTCCTGACCGAGGATCCGCCTGTGGGGGGTTTCTGAGGAGGACCAGACCCAATCTATGGACAAGCTCTCTGTTAAGGCCTGGAAACTTTAACAATTATGTTTGTTTGAGCCATATTTGGGGTGCTTGAACAACTCCTTATACGGTTTGTACTGCACGTACAAAACCGCAAGGGTCTGTGGCAGGCATTGGAAAAGAAATACCGTACGGAAGATGTCGGCACTAAAAAGTTTATTGTCGACAAACTCTTAGATTTCAAGAGTCTGACTCTCGCACTGTTGTTTCTGAAGTTGAGGAACTTCAGACTTTGGTAGCCGAGATGGAAGAGGAAGGCATGCTGCTCAGTGAATCTTTCGTCGTGGCTGCAGTGATTGAGAAGCTACCTCTTTCGTAGAGGGAATTCAGAAGCTATCTCAAACACAAGTGAAAGGAGATGTCGTTGGAAGATCTGATTGTCCGACTCCGCATAGAGGAAGACAATCGCAGATCTGAACGAAATCCACAGACAAATCCTGGTCAGGCCAAGGCCTATATCGCAGAGGCCAAGAAGAAGAAGGGGCGGCTTGGGGTGAATAAGAAGGCAAGCAGATATCCAAGAAGTTCACCGGGAAATGCTACAACTGTGGCATACAGGGGCATGTCAGCAATGAGTGCAGAAAGCCCAAGAAGAAGCAGACCAAGACAAAGGCCAACATCATCGATGCCATGGATGTTTAGAACCTCTGTGCGGTGGTCTCAAAGTGCAATGTTGTGGGGAACATACGCGAATGGTGGCTGGATACTGGCGCCACTAGACATGTTTGCTCCAGCAGAGAGATGTTCATGGAGTACAAGTCCGTGAACAATGAACAGCTTTACATGGAGAACTCGGCCTCTTCGAAGATTAAATGCGAGGGCAAAGTTGTTCTGAAGCTGACTTCGGGGAAGCATCTAACTCTGCAGAATATGATGCATGTCCCCGACATTCGGAAGAATTTAGTATCTGGGCCTCTTCTAGTCATGCATGGCTTTATACTAGTGTCAGAGTCCAATAAAATTATTCTTTCGAAAATGGCATGTACATGGGGAAGGGGTACTTGACAAATAGGATGTTCAAATTAAATGTCGTCACTATTGTACCAGGAAAAGATTTGTCCGCAGAGGCTAATGAGAATGCTTCCTTTTCTGTTTACATACTTGAATCTTCTTGTTTATGGCATTTTCGTTTGGGACATGTGAATTATAAGTCATTACAACGTATGGTTAATCTTGACTTGTTGCCCAAATTAAATTTGATAATGAGAAATGTCAATATGTGTTGAAGCAAAGTTGGCAAATTCGCCATTTCATTCAATAGAAAGGAACACTGAGCCTTTGGATTTAATTCACATCGACGTGTGTGACTTAAAGACTATGCAAACGAGAGGAGGTAAAAAGTATTCGTAACTTTTATCAACGGCTGCACACGATACTGTTATGTCTACTATTAAGTAGCAAAAACAAGGCACTTGATGCTTTTAAGGACTATAAAAATAAAGTTGAGAATCAACAAAGCAAACAAATTAAAGCAATTCGTAGTGAGAGAGGTGGTGATATGATGCACCGGTTAATGAATTCTGTTGCGAACAAGGCATTATTCAATCAAACGACTGCATCATATACACTTCAATCGAACGGTATTGCGAAACGAAAAAACCAACTCTGAAAGAGATGATGAATGCTATGTTGATAAGTTCGGGCTTACCCCAAAGTTTGTGGGGGAAAGTCATACTCTCAGCTAATGTCATTTTGAATAGAATTCCATCCAAGCATATGGATGAAACCCCGTATGAGCTATGGAAGGTCACAAGCCTAGCTACAAGTACTTGAAATTGTGGGGATGTTTGGCTAAGGTTGTTTGTACCTTAAACAAGGCAAGTTAAATTGGGGACCTAAAACAGTTGATTGCATATTCATCGGATATGCAACTAACAGTAGTGCATAATCGGTTCTTAGTGCACAAATCAGATATTCTTGACATACATGAAAACGTAATCATGGAGTCCAAGAAACGTAGTGTTCTTTGAGGATGTTTTTCAAGGAAAGACAAGAAAACAAGAAGAAGAGACGAAAGTTGGTAAGCGAATGCATGAGGCGACTCCTCAGGGTGATGAGGAAGTTCGTCAAAGCAAGCGGGCTAGAATACCAACTTCGTTTGGTCCTGATTTTCTAACCTACATGGTAGAACATGTGCCAAGGAATTTTTCCAAGGCAAGTGTCAACACTCCAGAAGCTTTATTCTGGAAAGAAGAGGCAATCAACAGTGAAGACTGACTCGATTCTTCAGAATCACACTTGGGAGTTGGTTGATCTTCCACCAGAAAGTAAACCACTCGGGTGCAAGTGGAGTTTTAAGAATAAATTGAAAGAGGATGGGTCTATCGAAAAGTACAACGCAGGTTGATAGCAAAAGGCTATCGACAAAAGGAAGGCTTTGATTTTTTTGACACCTACTCACCAGTAACTAGAATCACGTCTATAAGGATTCTAGTTGCAATTGCTGCAGTCTACAATCTGGAAATCCACCAGATGGATGTGAAGACTGCTTTTCTGAATGGTGAATTAGATGAAGAAAATTTATATGGAACAACTAGAAGTTTTGTGGTTCCAGGACAAGAGTCTAAAGTCTGTAAACTCGTCAAGGTCCCTGTATGGACTTAAGCAAGCAACCCAAACAGTGGCACTTGAAATTCGATCAAGCTATGTTAGCTAATGGATTCAAAATCAATGAGTGTGACAAGTGTGTCTACATTAAGAACATACAACATGCATATGTAATAGTATGTCTCTATGTGGATGACATGCTAATCATAGGAAGTACTCGAGACAATCATCTTAAATACAAAGAAGATGTTGACGAGGAGCTTTGACATGAAGGATATGAGAATTTTTAAACGTTATTCTAGGAATTAAAATATCTAGGATAACTGAAGGACTTGTGTTGTCACAAACTCACTATATTGAATCTGTTTTAAAACGTTTCAATATACTTGATATAAAACTAGTGAAGACTCCACTTGACTTAAGTGCTCACTTAAGGAAGAACCGAGGCAAGCCAGTGGCTCAATTGGAGTATTCACAAGTGATCGGAAGTCTAATGTACATAATGAATTGGTAAAGACCAGACTTAGCGTGTTCGGTAAAAAAATTGAGTAGGTTTACTAGTAATCTAAGTGAGGAACATTGGAATGCTCTGCATAGAGGAATGAGATACTTAAAGTATATAATGAATCTTGGATTACATTACTCGAGATATCCAGCGGTATTGGAAGGTTATTGTGATGCCGAATTTATAGCACTTGATAAGCTGAGGAAGAAGCTGAATTGCTTCGGAATTTCCGGAAGATGTGCCCTGCTGGACTAATCCAATCGCTCCTATTAGCATATACTGTGATAGCCAGTCGGCTACAGTACGAGCATAAAAGCAGCATCTATAGGGTAAGTCTCGACACATGCGTCGGAGACACAATACCATTAGCAGTTGATTTCTAATGGCGGTGATTTCCATTGATTATGTAAATCAAAGGAGAATCTTACGGATCCGCTTACGAAAGGCTTGCCTAGAGATCGGATGTCATTTTGACAAACGGAATGGGACTAAAATCTATAATGCAATGATCTTTGTACGGTAACCCAACCTTGTTGACTGGAGATCCCAGAATCTTGGTTCAATGAGACAACTAGTTATGAAGATCAGTAAGCACTTACCTAGTTCTGTCAAATAAAGTGTTGTCTGCAGAGGAATGAGGGTAAGCTAAGGCTTTTAATAATTCTTATATCTTGACATGTTCAAGTGGTGTATGGCAGAATACTCTTGATAGGAAACACCTATGTATGTGTGAAGTGAGGTCGCTTCTATGGGGACTTTGTAAGGCCAAAGTTATCTAGCACACGTTCTGAAAGCAGGCGGTTCATAGCCAAAATGAAGGCAATCATGAGAACCAACAAGGTGTTAAAGGAATGTTGGGTGAGTACTGTTATCTAGGTTCACACTGAAGGCCGGTTAATTCAAGACATTAAAGTTCACTAATTAGCCGAGTGGATCCGATAGTATTTCACTAAGAAAGGTTCAAAGCCAAAAGCTACCTTGTCTGGTGCAACACTGTTCTTGTTAACTTCTCGGTAGAGTCTGCATAAACACTCAGCAATAATTCCCATTCATGTGGGGGATTGTTGGAGAAAATTGGAAAGATAGTGTAATTGGGCCAAGTTGTAAACTGTGGTTAGCACGCACTTTGAGCTAATTTTACGATTAGTTCCACTAGTGCTAAGTGTAAACTAATGAGTCCTTGATTATCTACACGATGAGTAGATAATTGTAGGCTTTTGAATCACTCGATTCTGATACTGGTGAATGAGAAATTAATGCTCAAAGTAAAAGGGAAGTCGACTCAGCTAGGCCCGGATCTGGGTGTGGGCCTAGGTAGCGGACTGAGCTGCTGACTTGAAAGGCCCAGGTTATGGATTGGGTCTACAGGCCGGACTGTGGGCTGCAGACTATAGGCCGAGTCCTGTAACACCATGTCGGATCTCGTCAGCCCGGGTGGAGGTGGTTATTTCAAACTCGCTAGGTTGTTGAGATAGGATGGCGGTTAAATTTGAAAAAGTTGTTCAGATTTAGTCGGACGAGCTGACCTGAAGTTGTTATAATCTGACGGCTCAGATTGAACAGTTAGTTGATCTGACGGCTGAGAGGCAGACCTGGTGCATTTATCTGATCCAACGGTTCAGGTCGAGCCGGTGTCTAATCCTACGGCCGAGACTAGAGCGATTATAACGCTGACCTCAGAGTTTCCCTATAAATAGTGGCCGAAGCTGATCACATTGGACACACTGAGAAATTCATGAATTCTTCTCCTCTCTGCATCTTCATACTCACGAAACAATTCTGCATTCTAATATACCGAGAAGGTGAGGACGTTCTTAAAGGTTCGTAGAGTTCAGCGCTGCAGTGCCGCACGTCTGAACTGGTCTCCGTTGTATCCTGGGAGACGGTTGCTCCTCTGGTTGGGCATAGCAATAACGTCTTAAGGACAGAGTCCTGGACTCACCTCGGATCTCTACTATGCTGAGCTGAGAAGGTTAGTGCTGAGCCGAGCTCTGCTGTGTGCCATGACTTATATCATATGATATAAGACCTGAATATACTCATAAATATGAGGTAAGAATAGTGGTGTGACGTTGACGTATGTTCGTAGTATATGTAACGTGTCGGTAGTACATCAGAATTTATGTGTATTGTGCCTTTTTATAAAAAAAATCTGAATATATATATATATATATATATATATATATATATATATAGATATATATATATATATAGTGTGAAAAGGTGGGAGGAGACTTTCCATTTCCAAGTTTGTTGCCATCATGCATTCTCCAAATATATCTCCATTTAATGAACTACTTAGTTCATTTAACTAAGTATCTTCACTTAATGAACTAGTTTAGTTCATTAATGGTGGCACCTGAAAATAGTTCAAACACAACAAATATTTGCCATTTGATGTAAGTTTTAAAGCTTCATGGCTTGTTAGTACGCCAACATTATATATAAAGTATATAAGGCAAGTTTGTCGCAAAACGTGTCAAGTAATAAATTATGCCATGCATTTCTTAAACACGCGTTATTTAAATCATGCATTTTGTGAATCACTCAAACCTTTTTCTCAACCGTGTTAGACTTGTATAAAGCTCTCATTTTATGCTTTAATTTCTTTAACAATAGCGATAAACTACTTTTCCAGATACCATCCTAGCTAGCACATCTAGCTACCAACTTAATAGTTTAGCTTTTATAGCCTAGCTTTCCTTATCTGCAGCGTATAAATGCATCTGATTTCGAGATTTACTTAAACTGTTTCTGGAAATGTTGTTGGAGAAAATGAGGTAAGTTGGAAAAGTTTTGGCAAGTGGGTTTGTCAAAAGTTGACAACTACCATACTTTGAGCTTAATTATAATTAGTGTTCGTTAATCAAAAATGAAAACTAATAATTTCTAAATTATCTACGTGACAAGTAGATGATTTTAGGCTTTTGAATCACTCGATTCCGATACCGGGTGAATGAGAAATTAATGCTCAAAGTTGGAGTAAAATTGGAAGGAAAATAGAAAAGTGGTGATGTGGCCTCATGAGGAGTGAACACATCACCCTTTAAGTGGAATACCACATTGGTCACTTGGGATGAAAGAGCCACGGTTGAAAAAGTTTTGCTCATAACCGTTGCAAGATCTAACGGTGTAGATCGTAGTCTACGCGGATCATGATCTAACGGCTGAGATCATACGTGCTGGCGGTTTCACCATCTAGATCTAACGGCTGTGGATCATAGTCTACACGGATCATGATCTAACGGCTGAGATCGCTTCTGGCAACAGTTTTTCATCCGACGGTCTATGTTTAAAACTGCTGCAGTTGACGATCTAACGGATGTGGATGAAAACCGTTTGATCCGACGGCTGCAGTTTAATCTGGAGATCAACCGCCATTTCCTTCCTGCCTATAAATCGCCTCCTTCTCCAGCCTTTCTACAACTGCACACTACACTCACTCTGCACTGGCGTTTTCACACTGCCTTCTTCGATTTTTTCCGATTTTGCATACTACTGCACTGTTGTTGCTTTTCCAGTTCGAGAAATCAGAGTGTCCTACAGGTTCGCCGAGTTCTTTACGTTACTACTGCGCCGTTTCGTATGAACTGTACCCGTTGTATCCTGGGGAGACGTTTGCTATTTTCGGTTGGGCATTTCATACCAGAGCAAATCGTCTTAAGGACAGAGTCCTTAGACTCGCCTCGGTTCTGCTTGCATTTTGTCAGTTTACACAATCGCACACAGTGCACTGCAGTAGATTACAGTTTCTAACAATCTTAAGACGATTTGATTTATATACTGTAATCTGTTTCGTTTTGCGATTACAGTCTCTATTGTACGAAACTAATCGGTTTCGTGTTCTGTTTCTGCATTGTGTTTACAGAATCTGAAATGGAGAACGAAAGTTCGAACTCCTTCAATGGCGTGCACCTTGGTCCGTCCGAGGAAGTGACACTGCTGTTCCAGTTGCACCCGCTGCCATTCCTGCTCCTGTTCCGGTTGTTGGACAGGTTGAGAAACCGGAGAAGTTTGGAGGGCATGTTACTTTAAACGTTGGCAGCAGAAGATGCTGTTCTTTTTGACAACTCTGGAGCTGGCCAAAATGCTGACCGAGGATCCTCCAGTGGTGATACCAGTCGAGGATCAAAACGTGAATATGCAGAATAGCTTGATGCTGAAGCATGGAAATATAGTGATTATGTCTGTTTGAGTCATATTTTAAGTTGTCTCGATAATACTCTGTATGGACTGTATAGTACCTTTAAGACTGCAAAATCTTTATGGCAGACTTTAGACAAAAAATACAGGACAGAGGATTCTGGTGCGAAGAAATTTATCATTGGTAAATTTCTTGATTTTAAGATGACTGATTCTAAAACTGTTGTTTCTTCTCAGATTGAGGAACTTCAGATGTTAGTGGCTGAAATGGAAGAAGAGGGTATGTCCCTGAGTGAATCTTTCCTTGTTGCTGCTGTTATTGAGAAGCTACCTCTTTCGTGGAGGGAATTCAGGAGCTATCTCAAACATAAGCGAAAGGAGATGTCCTTGGAAGATCTGATTGTTCGATTGCGTATCGAAGAAGACAATCGCAGATCTGAGAAGAAGTTTGCTCAATTTTCTGGTCAGGCAAAGGCTCATGTCGCAGAGGCGACGAAGAAAAAGAAAGGCAAGTTGGGTGTGAACAACAAGGCAAAGAGATCGCCAAAAAGTTCACAGGTAAGTGCTACAATTGTGGCATTCAGGGGCACCGGAGCAGTGACTGTCGCAAGCCAAAGAAGAGGCAAGAGAAAGCGAAGGCGAATCTGGTTGGTGCAATGGAAGATCTGGATCTTTGTGCTGTTGTGAGTGAATGCAACATTGTGGGAAATCCGCACGCATGGTGGCTGACACTGGAGCTACGAGACATGTTTGTGCAAACAAGGCAATGTTCACAGAATACAAGCCCGTTGATGGTGCACAGCTTTACATGGGAAATGATGCTTCATCAAAGATTGAAGGTGAAGGAAATGTTGTTTTGAAGTTGACTTCTGGAAAGTTTCTGACTCTGCAGAATGTTCTGCATGTTCCTGATATTAGGAAGAATTTGATTCTGGCGCTTTGATGGTGATGCATGGGTTTAGACTTGTGTTAGAGTCTAACAAAGTTATTATTTCAAGAATGGGTTGTACTTGGGAAGGGGTATTGGTAGATAGAATATTTAGGATGATGCTATTACCATTGTACCCAAGAAAGAAAAAGTTGTGCCCGTGTGGCTAATGAAAATGCATCTACTTCTGCTTATGTGCTTGAGTCTTCTGTTATGGCATTTACGTTTGAGACACTGTTAATTACAAATCAATTCAAAGAATGATTAATCTTGATTTGTTGGCTAAACTAAATTTGACTAAGAAAAAATGTCAAGTTTGTGTTGAAGCGAAAATGACTAAGGTTCCTTTTCCTTCGATTGAAAGAAACACTGAATGTTAGATTTAATTCATACAGATGTGTGTGATTTAAAGTTTGTGCAAACAAGAGGTGGTAAAAAGTACTTTGTAACTTTATTGACGATTGCACTAGATACTGTTATGGTAATTTTTGCTTAAGTAGCAAGAGTGAGGGCCGTTAATGCTTTTAAGGATTATAGAATGAAGTTGAAAATCATACTTAGCAAACGAATTAAGATAATTCGTAGTGATAGATGTGGCTAATATGATGCACCGTTTAATGAATTCTGTTCAGAACATGGCATTATTCATCAAACACGGCGCCATACTCACCTCAATCCATGGTATTGCTGAACGCAAGAATCGAACTCTTAAAGAGATGATGATGCTATGTTGATAAGTTCGGGTTTACCTCAGAACTTGTGGGGGGAAGCAATTCTCTTCCGCCAATGTCAATTCTAAATAGAATTCCATCTAAAAAGATGGATAAAACCCCTTATGAACTTTGGAAAGGTTATAAACCTAGTTTCAAATACTTAAAAGTGTAGGGGGTGTCTGGCTAAGGTAGGCAGTACCTAAACCAAGACAAGTCAGAATAGGGCCTCAAAATCAATATGATGTATATTCATAGGATATGCAAACAAATAGTAGTGCATATCGATTCTTGGTGCACAAGTCTGACATCCCTGACATACATGAAAATGTTGTCATGGAGTCAAGAAATAGCAGTGTTTTGTGAAGACGTCTTTCCAAGAAAGATAGAAATGATAAAGAAGCCATCACGAGTAAGCGAAGCTCGGATACAACAGCTCAAGAAATTGACGAACCCCGTCAAAGCAACGAGCCAAAATACCGACGTCATTTGGACCAGATTTTCTAACCTACATGGTAGAGAATGAGCCAAGGACCTTTTCAGAGGCGATGTCAACACCAAAGCTTCGTTCTGGAAAGAGGCAATAAACAGTGAGATAGAATCTATTCTTCAAAATCACACTTGGGAGCTGGTCAATCTTCCACCAGGAAGTAAACCAGCTCGGATGCAAGTGGGATTTTCAAGAAGAAGTTTAAAGAAGATGGATCTATCGACAAATACAAAGCGCGGTTGGTAGCCAAAGGTTATCGACAAAGAAGAAGGGTTTGATTTCTTTGACACTTATTCACCAGTGACAAGGATTACATCAATCAGAGTGCTAGTTCGCGATTGCAGCAGTCTATACTTAGAAATCCATCAGATGGATGTTAAGACGGCTTTTCTGAACGGTGATTTGGAGGAGGAAGATATACATGAACAACCAGAAGGGTTTGTTGTGCCTGGACAAGAGAAGAAAGTTTGTAACTTGTTAAGTCTTTGTACGGACTTAACAAGCACCAAAACAATGGCACTTGAAGTTTGATCAAGTAATGATGACAAACGGCTTCAGGATCAACGAGTGTGACAAGTGTGTTTACATCAAAAACACACTTAAGCCTTATGTGATAGTATGTCTTTATGTAGATGACATGTTAATCATGGGTAGTACTCATGATATCATCTTGAATACCAAGAAGATGTTAACACACGGAATTTTGACATGAAAGACATGGGGGTTGCCAATGTTATTCTAGGAATCAGATTTCTAGGGTACTGAAGGATTGATCATGTCACAAAAGTCATTATATTGAGTCCGTTCTCAAACGATTCAATATGTTTGATGCAAACCAGTAAAAACCCACTTGACTTAAGTATGCACTTAAGGAAGAACCGAGGAACCAGTAGCTCAATTGAAGTACTCACAAGTGATTGGAAGTCTAATGTACATAACGAACTGTACAAGACCAGACTTAGCTTGTTCAGTAAACAAATTGAGCAGGTTTACCAGTAATCCAAGTGAAGATCATTGGAAAGCTCTAAATAGAGTGATGAGGTACCTTAAGTACACAATGAATCTTGGATTACACTATACAAGATATCCAGCAGTATTGGAAGGATACTGTGATGCAAACTGGATATCAGATTGCAAAGACTCTAAATCCACAAGTGGATATTTATTCACTGTTGGTGGTGGTGCTGTGTCATGGAAATCCACTAAGCAAACATGCATAGCTCGATCCACAATGGAAGCTGAGTTTATAGCATTAGACAAAGCTGGAGAAGAGGCTGAATGGCTTCGAAATTTTTGAGGACATTCCATGTTGGCCTAAGCCAATTGCTCCTATTAGCATACACTGTGATAGTCAGTCAGCTATAGGACGAGCTCAAAGCAGCATCTACAATGGTAAGTCACGACACATACGTCGGAGACATAATACCATTAAGCAATTGATCTCTAATGGCGTGATTTCCATTGATTACATAAAATCAAAGGAGAATCTTGCGGATCCGCTTACCAAAGCTCTGCCTAGAGATCAGATGTCTAAATTGACAAACGGAATGGGACTTAAGCCTACAAAGCAAGAATCTTTGTAACGGTAACCCAACCTTGTTGACTGGAGATCCCAGAATCTAGGTTCAATGGAAAAACTAAGTTATAAGGATTCAGTTAGCACTTACTCATTCTGTTAAATAAAAGTGCTGTCTGCAGATAAATGAGGGTAAGCTGAGGCTTTTAATGATGTCATATATCTTGATAAATCAAGTGGGGTATGGCAGAATACTCTTGATAGGAATCACCTATGTAAGTGTGAAGTGCGGCCGCTTCTATGAGAATTCTGAGAGGCAAGAATTCTCTAATACACTTTCTGAACCAGGTTGTTCATGGCCAAAATGAACACAACCATGAGAACCAATAAGGGGTGCCAAAGGAAATGTTTGTGTGAGTATCATTGTCTAGGTTCACAATAAAGGCTGATAGTTCAAGACATCAGGTCACTAACCAGCTGAGTGGATCCGATGGTATATCACTAAGAAAGGTTCAAAGCCAGAAGCTACCTCTTCTGATGCAACATATCCTTGTCTATTTCTCGATAGAGTCTGCATCTGCATCTGCATTAATTTTGATTCATGTGGGGGATTGTTGGAGAAAATGAGGTAAGTTGGAAAAGTTTGGCAAGTGGGTTTGTCAAAAGTTGACAACCACCATACTTGAGTTTAATTATAATTAGTGTTCGTTAATCAAAAATGAAAACTAATAATTTCTAATTATCTACGTGACAAGTAGATGACTTTAGGCTTTGAATCACTCGATTCCGATACCGGATGAATGAGAAATTAATGCTCAAAGTTGGAGTAAAATTGGAAAGGAAAATGGAAAAGTGGTGATGTGGCCTCTATGAGGAGTGAACACATCACCCTTAAGTGGAATACCACATTGGTCACTTGGTATGAAGAGGCCACCATATAAAGTTCAAGTTGGAGCTTTCTAAGAATGTGTCCTTGGGCATGAGAAGTTTTCTTACGGAGTCAGGACGCACTCAGGCAAGGTTCACCACACACGCGCGAGCCACCGCCGCCGCGCGCCGCCGCCGCCGGCTCGTGGCTCGTGGCTCGCCAGCCAGTTCTTAGCTTTTGGAGAAATTTTCTTTTACATTTTCCAGAAAAATAATAAGTGATCCAACGGTTGAATTTTTTGCTCATAACCGTTGCAAGATCTAACGGTGTAGATCGTAGTCTACCGGATCATGATCTAACGGCTGAGATCATACGTGCGGCGGTTTCATTCATCCTAGATCTAACGGCTGTGGATCATAGTCTACACGGATCATGATCTAACGGCTGAGTCGCTCTGGCAACAGTTTTTTCATCCGACGGTCCTAGTTTAAAACTGCTGCAGTTGACGATCTAACGGATGTGGATGAAAACCGTTTGATCCGACGGCGTGCAGTTTAATCTGAGATCACACCGCCATTGCCTTCCTGCCTATAAATCGCCTCCTTCTCCAGCCTTCTACAGACTGCCACTACGCTCACTTCTGCACTGCGTTTTCACAATTCTGCTTCTTCGATTTTCCGATTTTTGCATACTACTGCACTGTTGTTGCTTTTCCATTTCGAGAAATCAGAGCGTCTACAGGTTCGCCGAGTTCTTTACGTTACTGTGCCGTTTCGTATGAACTGTACCCGTTGTATCCTGGGAGACGTTTGCTATTTTTCGGTTGAGCATTCATACCGAGCAAATCGTCTTAATGACAGAGTCCTTAGACTCGACTCGGTTCTGCTCGCATTTTGTCAGTTTACACAATCGCACACAGTGCACTGCAGTAGATTACAGTTTCTAACCAATGTTGCTTTGCGTCTTGTTAAACTCGGTCGATGCAAATTTTTCAGAAGTTAAGGAACTCCATGATACTCCTGTTAATCTTGCTAAAGCAAAGAGACTCTGTGGCTGGGTTAATTTACAGTGGAGCCCAAGAAATTGTATACAAAACTCAACAATCTTGAAATCTAGAAATTTTATGTTGCTCCAAGAACAGACACATAATATTCATTTGCATGGAAAGCAAAGAATGATTGTCTATTGCAATATATTCTGTAAATTTGTTGGTCAAAGAGCAACTTGTCATACTTCATTCATCACTGCTGTAAAATTTGCATTTGAAATCGGAAAAGCCCTTTAGTCTTTTATGAAAATTCTCTCCAAGAAGTTCAAATTTCAAAGGAAAAACTCGAAGTCTTTTGAAAGAGATGATGAAAGCTCAAACAGACAGCAGGAGCCCTATAGTTATTGTACAGGGAAAAAAAAAAGCTTGAAAAATGCAAGAATTTTAAGTTTTTCGAAAAATACTTCTACTAAAATCAGCCGAATGACTTCCTGTTCTCTCTTCTCATTTCTCATTTGAAACAATAAGCACTCATAAAACTCAAAGTGAGACTTTCCATCTAGTGGTAAAAAAAAAAAAAGACTCTCATTTGAAACAAACGTTCATAAAACTCAAATTTGAGACTTCCTTATCTAGCGTAGAAAAAGAGTCTCAGTTTAAACAGAACTTGTTAAATTTTGAACTAAAAAAATGAACGAAGCAACTGTGATCAGTTGCTTTGTGCAGAAGAAGAAGGAACACAACGAAGAAGAAAGATTGCAGACTACTTGGCACAGCAAAAACTTTGTGGATCAAAATTCCATACTTTTCATTCATTCCCTTACTGTGTATATATACAACGTATAAAACTTTCTGTTCAAGAAAAACAAACTCTAACTACTGATTCTAGTATGATCTAGCTACTATACACATTTACAAAGCTACCCCTCTAAATATCTAACACATGAAAATTTCCGATACTAATTTCCCGCTACAACTTGACATCTTCTGTTGCGTGCATTCTCCTTCAACTGCATCTGCTTCTTTGACTCTTCTCCACGGATTTGACAGCCTCTCGCAGCTGGACGTATGAAATAAGTTTATGACATTGAAAGAACTTAACAATTTGTGAAATCTTTTCGTATCCATGGTTTTCGTAAAAATATCTGCCAACTGATTCAATGTAGATATGGCACTCGTTTTCAGAAGTCCAGATTGCAACTTCTATCTAACAAAATGACAATCCAGTTCAATGTGCTTTGTCCTTTCGTGAAACAATGGATTTTCTGAGATGTATATGGCACTTTTGTTATCACAATGCATTAATGCTAGAAGTGGCACCTTAACATTCAGATCAATAAGTAAGTACACCATCCATTGCAGCTCACAAGCCCATAATGCCATAGATCTATACTTAGCTTCTGCAGAACTTCTAGATATTGTAGCATGTTTCTTACATTTCGAAGAAATTAAAGATCTGCCAAGAAATAAGCAAAAACCAGAAATCGACCTTCTTGTGTCTTGGCACCCACCACAGTCAGAATCTGTGTATATTTCTAGGCTTAACTGATTCTGTGCTGGAAAGAACAACCCTTGACCTGGACATTTCTTTAAGTATTTTAACACTCTATACCCTGCCTGTAAATGTTTTACTGTTGGAGCCTCAAGAAATTGACTGAGTTGTTGAGTTGCAAAGCTTATATTAGGTCTAAATATAATCAAGTAAATTAATTTCCCAACCATTTTTCTGTAAAATGTATTGTCATGTAATAATTCAGAATCTCCCTGTGCCAACTTAGTTCCTGCAGCCATAGGAGTCATTGAGGGTTTGCAAGCAAACATACTGTATAGCTTCAACAAGTCCATTGTGTACTTTCTTTGTGATAAGGTAATGCCATGTCTAGATCTTGCCACTTCCAATCCAAGAAAATACCTCAAAGTCCCTAGGTCCTTAATGCTGAAAGTCTGGCTGAGATATTTCTTGGTTTATTCAATAGCATGTGCACAGTTACTTGCCAAAATGATGTCATCTACATAGACCACCAAATACACTTCCACACCTTGTGAACAGAATATAAGAAGGCTATAGTCATTATAGGATCTTCTGAAGCCATTAGCTAATAGTGCCTTAGTTAACTTTGCATTCCATTGTCTACTTGCTTGTTTTAACCCGTATAAAGATTTGTTCAACTTACACACCATATTTGACTCAGTAGACTGGAATCCAGGTGGTAGCTTTATGTAAATATCTTCTTCTAAGTCTCTATGCAGAAAAGCGTTATTAATGTCAAGTTGATGCAAATGCCAATCTTTAGCAGCAGAAATAGCATGCAAGGTTCTTACAGTCGTCAACTTAGCCACTGGAGAATAAGTGTCATGATAATCCCTTTCTATTGAGTGAATCCCTTGGCTACTAACCTTGCTTTATGCCTTTCAATTGATCCATCTAGTTTCACTTTTAGCTTGAATACCCATTTGCAGCCTATGACATGTTTGTCAGCTGGTAACTTGACAATGCTCCATGTATTATTCTTTTCTAATGCCTTTACTTCTTCCTCCATGGCTATTCTCCATTCTCTGCATTCAACTGCTTCAGCAAACGTGTTAGGCTCAGTGTAATCATCAATTTTGACATTAAATGCCTTCAATTTTGGTGAGCAATATTCATATGACATGTTCTGTGTGATGGGATAAAGAACTTGATTGCATTGGTAATTCTATAGGTGGCTGGGCATTTTCCTGATTCTAGTGGACCTTCTAGGCTGTGATACAGTTTGTGTGGAATCAGGTTGATGTATTGTGGGTATATTGTTTTCAGTGTCAGTGGTTTCTAGGACAGATTGATCTGGTGTTTGATCGGGTTCATTGGGAAAATAAAGAAAGGTGATATCTAAGAAGGGTACTGGCAAATGAGAATGTGGTGAAGGTGTAACAGTTGGAACAGATGAACTATGGAAGGGAAAAATGCTTTCATGAAACTTAGCATCTCTGGATACTTGAATTTTTCCTGTCTTACATTGCAGCACTATATATCCTTTAACGGCAGATGGGTATCCAAGAAACGCACATTCAACACTCCTGTCATCGAACTTGGTCATGTGCTGAGATGATGTACATACATACACTAATGATCCAAATACCCTTAAGTTTATACATTCTGGTGGCTTTAGATAAAGAAAAAGGTGTTTTATTATGTAAAACTAGTGTAGGTAACCGGTTAATAAGATAAACAGCGTGAGTGACACAGAATCCCCAGTATTTTAGAGATAAACCTGACTGTATCCTTAAACCTCTAGCCAGGTTTAGAATGTGTTGATGCTTCCTTTCGACCAATCTATTTTGTTGTGGTGTGTTGCTACAGGTTTTCTGATGTATGATCCCCTTTGCTTGGTATACTTCTGGTAGATTAAATTCCAAACCATTATCTGATCTAATGGTTTTAATCCTTCTCTCAAATTGTGTTTCAACCATTTGTATAAAGGATGTGATCAAACTTGATGCTTCTGACTTATGTTTTATGAGAAAAATCTAAGTAAAACATGAATAACCATCAACTATAGTTAGGAAATAGTGCTGCCCATAAATAGTAAGAATTCTATATGGTCCCCAGATATCAACATGCACAATTCCAAACAGTGACTGAATCTCTGATCCTCTAAGTGGAAAAGTAACTCTCCTTTGATTTGCCAACGGGCATACAAGACAAAAATAACTACAATCTAGAGAATGAACATTCAAGTGTTGTTTATGTAAGACTTGTAATGACTTTGTGGATGGGTGACCTAATCTATAATGCCATAAAGAAGAAGATGCTCTTGCAGCTTTGATTTCTGATTCAACTAGACAAGTGACTGGTGAAGGTTGAGAGGCTGTAGCAGCTTGAAAACAATATAATCCACTGTGGTAGCACACTGAACGAATCATCTTTCGTGTAGTTTTGTCCTGAACCATACATTGGTTGCCAATAAACACAACAGCACAGTCAACATCATGAAGAAGCTTGCTTAATGAGATGAGACTATATGAAAAACTTAGAACACACATGACATTTGTCAATGTGATATATGTGTTAAGGTCAACTGTGCCAATATGAGTGACGGGGGCTGTTATATTGTTTGACATTTTAACATGCATTCCTAAGGCTGGTTTAGAGAAGACAAGGTTTGAAACAGAACATGTAATATGATGAGTTGCACCAGAATCTAATAACCATTTAATGCTACCTGATGTCTTACCATGATCTAACATACCTGCCTCTGCATTTGAAAACTGTGGCTGTAGGTATTGGACCTGATGCACTTGGGGCTCAGCTTCTCTGCTAACTGGAGATTCCTGTATTTGAGCTCCTTGTAATAGCTTGATCAGATAACCATATTGGTCTTGTGTAATCCCTCTATGGAATGTCTGTTCTTATTCTTCATTTGCCTGATTATGTACTTCAGAATCTACATTTGCATCATACCCTGCACCAGCTTGATTCACAATGGGAGTCCCTCTTCCTTTGCCTTTAAAGTGAGGTGGGAAACCTTGTTTCTTAAAACATTTGGACTCAAGGTGTCCAAGCATTCCACAGCGAGTGCACTGGGGTCTATTATACTAACCTTTTCTTGTTCTCTTCTGATTACTAAATCCTTTGTACCCTGAACCATTATTGTTTCCTTGAGGATTAAATTTTACTATCATCACATGATTTTCATTAGATCTGACTTGGTTATGGGCATAGTTAGTTTGCCGTTTATGTTTCAAAACCATTCCAAACACCTTCTTCACATTAAGCATGGGACTCATCATTAGAATCTAAGATCTAACATTACCATATTCATCATTCAAACCCTTTAAAAATCTTATGACATAATCCTCTTCAACATAGTTCCTAAATCTGTCTAACACCCCACAAGTGCACTTCGGATTTACACGCACAGTTAGGCAATGGTCTTAATACCAACAATTCATCCCAAAGATTTTTTAAACTAGGGAAATAATCAGTTACATTAGATGTACCTTGTTTGATAGAGTGAATCTTTAGATCTGAAAGTCTAAATGGATCAGCATCCGAAAAACGTTGATTAAGATCATCCCGTACCTCTTTAGCAGTGTCCATCCAAAAAACACTTTGGGAAATAGAAGGTTTGACAGAGTTAAGGAGCCATGACAGAACCATATTGTTGCATTGAGTCCATGCCGGAATTTTTTGATCTCTTGGATCAGGAATCAGTATAGAGCCATCTACAAATCCTACCTTGTTTTTGGACAAGAGAGCCATCTTCATAGCTCTTGACCATGGATGATAATTGTTGCCACTGAAAATAGGCTGAACCAAGACTAATGAAGGATTTTCATTTGGGTGTAAATAGAAGGGACCTGATGGTGTGACCTCAGTTACAGCAGATGATGTTGCCACAATCGATGAATCCGTAAATAGGAAAAAGATGGAACGACAGTGATTAATATCTAAGGACGGGCTATGATACCATGTTAGATTTTGAACTAAAAATGAACAAAGCAACTGTGATCCGTTGCGTTTGCAGAAGAAGAAGGAACAACAACAAAGAAGAAAAAGATTGCAGACTACTTAGCATTGCAAAAACTTTGTGGAGCTGAATTCCATACTTTTCATTCATTCCCTTACTGTGTATATATACAACATATAAAACTTTCTGTTCAAGAAAAACAAACTCTAACTAACTGATTCTAGTATGATCTAGCTACTATATATATTTACAAAGCTACCCCTCTAAATATCTACACATGAAATTTCCGCTACTAATTTCCCGCTACAACTTGACATCTTCTTCTGCGTGCATTCTCCTTCAACTGCATCATGCTTCTTTGACTCTTCTCTATGGATTTTGACAGAACTATCTGGTATTAAACATTTCTAAACTCAAATTTCGATACTTCTTCTTGTATTATAAACAGAAGAGAGTCGCCGCATTGTATTATAGGAAATATTTGTCCAATAGTTTATTTTGTGAATTGTAGAGACAAATTTGGTTCAAGTAAAATAACTTTCTTAATTCTCGACTTTAATTTTCTCTCCCGCCTTTCTGAATCTTGTAATTACTAATTTCTTGTGACTAAAAACTAATGGAAAGTTTTTGGGTTTCGCTTGATCAAGCTTCTCCAGCCGGCCTAAGAATCGTCGGAGTGGAAGTTTCCTACTGCAAACTTGGTAAACAAACACAAAAACAGCAGCTTCCGGTTAGTAGTTTGAACAGAGGTGCGACCAAAGTCACCTAAGTAATTTGTTGCATGGTGGTCTAGGCTAAGCAATAGTCATGCTAGTAGTTAATTATCATCGATATAGAGATGTTCCGGATGGAAATGACATATCAAAGACATTATGAGTGTTTCTGTTGTAAGGAAAGTAGATTGTAAGGAAAGTAGATCAATCAACATTAATGTTGATTGATATAGGATTATTGCCAGATTAATGATGACTGATTTATTTCCTTTAGTGACTAGTCTCTATGACTATATCTATGACTGTAAATCAAGAGATTGAATCAATGAAAACAAAAACCATTCTTTACACAGTGGTTCGAATTATCAAACATGGTATCAGAGCCACCCTTGAGCTAAGACTGAAACGGTAAAGGGCTATCATCACTTACCGAAACTTACCTGGAGCAATGGGAGATCAAACACCGACATCTTCCAGCGCTTCTGAAACAGCCGAAGCCACAACCCATCAAAATCAGACATACAGTCTGTCTCATATTCTGGAGTTATTCCAAAACCTACCACCCAAGACTGAGGCAACCGAACACATCACCAGTAAGCCGCTAAATCTGACTGAGAAGCTTAACAACCGCAACCAGAGTCTGGGCCAGGAAAATAAGCCTAGCTCTCGATGGCAGGGGCAGACTCAACCACATCACCGTCCCCCTGCCAGCCTCTGATGACCCACGATACATCAAGTGGCGTCAAGCAGATTCAACTATGATTACTTGGATCTTGGAAAATATTAACGCAGAGCTGGTCAACTAATACATTGATTATCCAACTTCATGGGACTTATGGAAGGGAATCGAAGCAATGTTTGGAGCAGAACGGAATCCACTGCAGATCTACAATCTGACAGTAAAAGCCAATAATTTAAGACAGGGCATCCAACTGCTAGAGAGAATATACAGCCAACTACAAGCGGTATGGAAGGAAATTGACCGAAGGTAACCAAACCCAATGGAGTGTCCATTAGACATGACTAAATATCACCAGATCCAGCAACAAAATCGTTTATACCAGTTCTTACAGGCTGTTAATGATGAATTTGACACTATAAAGAGAGACCTGCTGAAGCAGAGCCCTCTTCCCACAGTAGAAGAGGCTTACTCTCAAATTAGACGGGAGGTGGCCAGAAGAGGAATCATGAAAGGGGAAGGGGGGCCATCATCGGGAGAAACTCCCTCAGGAATTGGAAGCAACCTTGCAGCAGCCAGGGGAGGCATACGCACAGATCTTCCAAATAGATCTGACGCTAGAGGAGGACGGACACAGCGATCAGAGCCCAAGGAGGTCTCCTCATCTCACAAGGAAGATGACAAATCGCATTTAAAGTGTACTTTTTATGGAGGAACAAGACATACTGCAGACGGGTGCTTCAAGAAAATCAGTTATCCAGACTGGTGGCCGGACAGCTGTAAAAGAGGAAGAAGACTGGGAGTAGCAGGGACGACGGTGACTGACCAGGAGGTCATCATCGTCGATGGAACAAGCAAGGAGGAAAAACTCAGCTCCAGTTCCAGTCTCTTCGCTGGAATGGCTATGGAGGAAACATTCAAGGGGACTTCAAGAGGGGCAGGTAACGGGTCTGGGGAAAAGGGGCCGAAAGTTTCCCTTCCCCAGACAAAGATTTCTCTCTCCAATAAAAGTCCAGCTTTGAGTATTTGTGCAGGGGGCAATAACTCGTCCCAAATAAAGGCGCCTGTTGTTCAAAAAAAAATAAAGGCGCCTGCAGCCAAGATTCCAGAATAGATCTTTGACTACGGCGCAACTGATACAATGTCTTATGACTCCTCAGACTTTTATAATCTCACACAGTTTTCGAAGATGATTATTAAAACTGCCAATGGAGGCTGTTCGACTGTTCAGGGATCGGGCACCATTAATCTCACTCCATCCATTAAACTTAATATATGCCTCTATATTCCCTCGTTGCCCCATAAATTGTTATCCATCAGTCATCTGACAAAGGAATTGAACTGCACTGTGCTTATATACCCGTCGTTTTGTCTTTTGCAGGATATTCGAACGGGAAAGATTCTTGGGCATGGTTCTGAGCATCACGGACTCTATTTTGTCGATGAGATGGACCAACATGGGGCGGCAGTGCTTGCTCACAGGACGGTTGACAGGCAGGCCTGTCTGTAGCACCGACAGCTGGGACATTCATCCTGGGGGTATATGAGACAGCTTTTTCTCAATGTGTTTCCTAAATCTTATTATTTTTCATGTGACACTTATATTTTAGCCAAGAGTCATAGACAATCATTTCCATTAAATAATACTCAAAGTCCATATCCGTTTTCATTAATACATTCTGACCTTTGGGGCTCGTCACCAGTTTCTAGTCCCCATGGTTTCTCTTATTTTGTATTATTTATTGATGATTGTACACGGATGACGCGGCTGTATTTTCTTAAACACAAGTCAGAAGTGTTTGAGAAATTTACCTCATTCTACACCCTCGTTCAAACTCAATTTCAAAAACAGATCTAGATTCTCTGCTCCGATAACGGTGGCGAATATGTCAACAAACAGATGCAAAGCTTTTTCCAGACCAAAGGCATGATCCACCAGACTACGTGTCCAGATACCCCATAGCAAAATGGGGAAGCCGAACGCAAAAATCGATTCATCCTTGAAATTACCCGAGCTATCCTCCTTGAATCTCGTGTTCCCAAATCATATTGGCACAAAGCTGTGGCAACAACAGTCTATTTAATGAACCGCCTTCCTGCAAAATTACTAAACCTCCAAACTCCTATATTCGTCCTCACTAAATTGGTACCCATTCCCGATACTCTCACTCTTCCTCCCAAAATTTTTGGATGCACAATTTTCGTTCACGTCCCTAAATCTCATCGACACAAACTTGAGCCATGTGTAATTAAATGTGTCTTTGTTGGATATGGTGTTCATAAGAAAGGATACCGGTGTTATGATCCTTTGACCCACCAAATGTATACCACTGTGGACTGTGATTTTTTAGAGTATGAATATTATTTTCAGTCTCCAATCGACGGTCAGGGGGAGAAAAGGGCGACTCATTCGATTGGTTACTCAGTCCAGTTCTGCCTGCTGCGACTGTCCCAACAGAGCAAGTAGACCAAACTATTGGACCACATTTAGAAAACAAAGGACTGTCCGACACCTTAGGATCATATCCAGATTCAACTCTGTCCGAATCTCCTAAGGTAAGTACCCCTGATCCACTGATTGATTCTATTGAGATTTCTAATCACCAGCCTGCACAGGATCCACCCAGGTATACTCTCCCTCCAAGAAGTAATCGAGGAGTACCACCCGCACGCTACGAGCCAGAGTACCAACCTCGAAACTCCAGATACCCAGTGGTCAATGTCGCGAGGGGGAGATTATCTCACTCAGCAAAAGCATTCACTAATGCCATACATAACCCAAATATTCCAAGGACTGTGGAGGAAGCACAAAGGGATCCGGAGTGGAGACATGCCATGCAGGAGGAGATGAATGCACTTGAAAAAACAGGAACATAGGAAAAGTGCAAGTTGAAACCCAGAAAAAAACCAGTAGGGTGTCGATGGGTTTTCTCGATCAAGTACTGATCCGACAGGACCATTGAAAGATACAAGGCGAGGTTGGTGGCAAAGGGTATACACAGACATTCGGGGTTGATTACTCTGAGACTTTTTCACCTGTAGCAAAGATGGATACCATTCGAGTTCTTTTCTCAGTAGCGACAAATCAGAATTGGCCACTATATCAGTTTGATGTTAAGAATGCGTTTCTGCATGGAGACGTGATCGAAGAAGTGTATATGGAAGCTCCACCCGGGTTCTCGTCAGAATTCAAAGGAGGAGAAGGGTGCAGGATGAAAAAGGCACTATACAGTTGAAGCAATCACCGAGAGCATAGTTCGGCAGGTTCACCAAGGCAATGAAAGAGAATGGATATCGACAAAGTAATTCGGATCACACCTTATTTCTCAAGAGAAGAGGAAGTTTAATAACATGTCTCATTATATATGTGGATGATATGGTCATCACTGGGAGCGACAACGAAGAGATGACCAAATTTTGGAGCAAATTGTTTCAAGAGTTTGAAATGAAGGATCTTGGGCAACTCAAGTATTTCTTGGGGATTGAGGTGTTCAGATCCAAGCGGGGAATCTTTATATGCCAACGGAAGTACATATTGGATCTACTAGTCGAAACAGGCATGGTGGATTATAAATCGGCAGCTACTCCAATGAATGTAAATCATGGTCTACGAATCAATAAAGGTGGAGCAGAGGTTGATCAAGGGCAATACCAAAGACTTGTTGGGAAACTCATATATCTAGCACACACTCGGCCAGATATAGCATATGCAGTGGGAGTAGTCAGCCAGTTCATGCACTGTCCTCAGAAAATCCACATGGAAGCTGCTTTAAGGATAGTCTGATATCTGAAAGGATCATTTGGTCGAAAGGCGCTGTTTCAACCACAGGGTCATCTAGAGATTGAAGCATATACTGATGCCGATGGAACGGGTAATTCAAATGATCGGAGATCCACGACAGGCTATTTCACTCTTGTTGGAGGTAACCTTGTTACTTGGAAAAGTAAAAAAAACAAAAGATTTTGTCACTGTCTAGCGCAGAGGTAGAGTTTCGAGGGATTGCACGAGGATTGACAGAGGTATTGCGGTTACGAAAGCTGTTGATTGAGATGGGTTTTCCTCAGAGAAAGGCATGTCAAATCAGATGTGATAATAAGGCAGCGGTCAGTATCTCAGAGAACCCAGTACAGCACGATCGTACTAAGCATGGAGGTAGACATGTATTTTATCAAAGAAAAGCTGGAAGGAGGAATTATTGGGCTTCGGTACACACGCTCGGAAGACCAGTTAGCCGACATCTGGATTTTCCATTCAGCATTGGACAAGTTGAACATCGGCGATCCGCTTGTTCAACTTGAGGGGGAGTGTAAGGAAAGTAGATTGTAAGAAAAGTAGATCAATCAACATTAATGTTGATTGATATAGGATTATTGCCGGATTAATGATGATTGATTTATTTCCTTTAGTGACTAGTCTCTATGGCAATATCTATGACTGTAAATCAAGAGATTGAATCAATGAAAACAAAAACCTTTCTTTATACAGTTGTTCAAATTATCAAACATCTGTCTTTTGTCTCACACTCAAGCAATTGCTTATATTATCATATTCAAACTCATACTGGGACATGTATTAAGAATTTGAATTGGTCTAGTGATAAAAACTATTGTAATATTTGTAAAAAAAAACAGGGTACGAATCTTATCCCTCCTTATACGCATGTGGTAACGAAGTGTAGGATAAGGCTATGTACATTAGATCGCGAAGCAATCTGACCTTTCTCTAGACCCTGTGCAAACACAAGAGCCTAGTGTACTATGAACGCGTTTTTACCAATGAGGTTCTGAAAGTCCAGCCTGTTCGGTGTGACTGCATGCGAAGCTGACCTTTGGCAAAAGCGAAGGAGAAAAAACTTTTTAATGGGACTTCCTTGTTCGGACATGTATGGACACCCTAAAAGATAGGGAACCTACGACGTCCACCCAATTTCTCCATTGTCCGAGAGGATGAGAGGACACGGGACTCGTAAAAACACTTTTATTGGCTGTGATTTGTCTTCTTCTAACCCCTTTCTTGTCTTTTGTGGTTTTCATGTGATCCTTGGACCACAAGTATTCCAAGAATTTTCTTTCCATCTTTTTTGAACAGTGGCTAAGATGAAGGATATGCTTCTCAATTTGATGTAGAACGAATATGCTTCATAGATTGAAATGCATGCATTACGTATACTTTTATGTCATCCTTTTAGGGTTTAGGCGTTTAATTTTATCGAGGAAAGAAAACCTGAAATCTCCTTTATGAATCATCGAAGCATAAAACGTTTCTTACGCACCAGTCTTCCTCGTTTGCACAGAGTCCGAGGAGATCAACTTATTGTACACTTTGTGCAAGATGTTGTTTCCGCTGCTTAAACTCATGACCTCAAAGTCACAAAGCAACAAAGTTGCTCCAATTCACGTACACAAATGCAATTTTCACACTTTTGTAAGATTCATTCATCAAGATAGCTGCAAGATACCATTTTAATGTTGTTTTTTTTGTTAAAATATAAATTGTATTAACCAAGAAACCAAACATCACAAAAGGGGATGCATCTCATACAATCCAAACAACAAATAATCTAACTAGGCGTTTACAACCTAACTAGAGATCAGATTTGGCCAACTCCAGGGTATAAGGAGTTCAAGACCCTATACAAATGAGTTTTAAGTCTATGTGCCACATCCTTCCTTCAAAAAGAAATTTGTTTCTACAATACCATATCATATAAACTGCAGTAGCTACACACACTTTGATGGCTTTAGCTTTGATAGTCTTCCTTTTTAACCTCCATTTGGCTCAAGCCATGAACCTTGGAAGACTATACAAGGAGCAGGGTAGCCTGAAA
>AP025044.1:5840033-5863293 GCA_036186865.1 Eustoma russellianum
GATTTTTGACTAATGTTGTTACTTTTGAGGGAAGTAGACTTTTGGTGCGGTCCATAATTATGAAAAAGTCCTTTATGCAACGGTTTCATCGCATTAGAATGATTTTGTGGTTAACAATCTAATGGAATAACTTATGAGCTCATGCCTAACATTAACCATAAGTATACATTTAATGTGTAATTATTCTCAATGACAGATTGCAATAAAATGTTCTTGCACTGAAAATTGTTGGATATGGACACATGGAGCTGTGACATTGTTTTTCAAACATTGTCACAGCTAGTCAATTAGTGATTTCCAACATACCTACAAATAGCCAATAGGAAAATGACAACTAGAATTGAAGTGTCAATTTGACGGAGACGAGATGCTCGAAATAGGGAGTCAAGTATGCCATTCTCTGTGTTTCTTATTATGCTTCTATGTGCTATTTTGATGGTCTTGATCATGGCAATGATACTTTTAATGCGTATGATTTTATCATGTATCTTACGTAGAAAGAAAAGCCACCCAATAGGTCTAGGTAAATTGATGTGATATGTGTTGAAACTTGGGTTTACTGATGTGAGCTGCATATCCACTCAAAAACTTGATGCTCATACTCATATAGCACATATATTTTATCTCAAAGTGTTCGAGGTAGGACAAACAATATTCTCAACATCCGCCCTCACGTGACAACGTGACTTAACATATACACGCGCCTTAGAACCCACCCTCAATCAAAAATCACAAACGAGGCATGAATATTTGCACTTGGATGAGGGGAGACAATAAATGGTCAAAACATATGTCAGGCAAGGTGTGAGTCCATATTCAAAGCCGCTCTGATACCATGTTAAAACTTGGGCTTATATAAGGTGAGGCTCATATCCACTCAAAACCTTAAGACAATGGCTGATGATACCTCATTCCCATATAACCCATATATTTTATGTCAAAGTGTATGTTAGAATACGATAAGTTTTGATGATTTACACAATTGACACGTGGAACGCTAGATAAAGCGCCTCATGTGAAGCGTTTGGAGACTAGAACACTTCGAACGCCTGCATAAGGCGTTTCATGTAAAGTGTCTGGAAACCAGAACACTTCGAACACCGGGATAAGACGCTTCATGTAAAGTGTCTGGAGACCAGAACACTTCGAACGCCTTGATAAGGCGATTCATGTGAAGTGCTTGGAAACCAAAACACTTTGAACGCCTAGATAAGGTGCCTCATGTGTCAAGCTGTGTAACAGCACACTTTGAACGCCTAAACAAGCACTTCATGTGCGTTACAAAGTCAAATTGACGTTTTCCCTCCAAAATGGGAACGAATATCAAGTTACTTTTGACAAAACTCAAAATTATTTCGAACAAGTATGAAGGCTGAGATCAGGCGCTCCATGTGACTTCGAACGAGTTCTGCTGCCTACAACAGGCAATTCATGTGACATTGAACAAGGGTGCTTCTTGTTTGAAGAAATCCAAACCTTGGAGGTTCAGTTGATGGTGTTGTGGTGCACCATACTCCCAACAAGAATTCTTTGAGGATCAAGAATGTTCTTTGGAGGCTAGACTTCAAGGGGTTGGTATTTCTTATTTGTGGCCTAGTCGTGTGGCCTAGTTGCTTACCTTGTAAGTTTTTCTTTGATTTTTGTTTTCCCATAAGAAATAACAATCCCCATTCAAAATCCTTCTTGTGAAAAACCAAGAAGGTAGAGGAGTAGAGTCATTTGACTTGAACCTATATATATATAGTGTTCTTTACGGTTCCGCAAGTTTATTCATTTCGTTAAAGAACACACCTCAGTATAGATTTGTTCTCATACGCGAAAATATTCAGAGAAATATCCATACTTGGCGAACACACTATTCAATCTCTCCTTCTAGTGTGTTATAAGGGACCTAAGAGTGTACGATGTGTGTGACATCCAATATTCTCAACACTAGGAGATATAAACCTTGGAAAATTAGTGTTTACGATGCAGTTATGCTACAAAAAAAAATTGGGGGGGGGGGGGGGGGGGGGGGAATATTATGGTACGCTTTGTTTTAGGATGAAGCCTAAGTAATCGTGAACGTAAAATTTTTAATAAAATGACATGTTCCACGAGAGTATACTCGGACAAAGATCTAACTTACGGAAGTGTAGTAAGATATAAATGACTCTGCCCATGAGGGTGTAGTGTGATAATAATCGAATCCACGAGAGCATAGTGGATATAATCACTTTAATATCCATAGAGTATAGTGAAACATTACTATCTACGAATGTCAAGAAAATCTTATAATATGTTACGCTAGTGAAATAAATGTCATTTGTTGAGTAATTGTGTTTTAACAAAGTTTCATGAATAAGGCACATACACGTGGCATGTTTTAGCACATTGTATTGCCAACCCTTAACGATGTGCTGTTTCTTTATTGAGTTTTCAGACGGCAGATTTTGGAGGATCATATGCCGGAGGACATTAGCTTTCTTGATATAGTTTAGGTGGTTATGTAAATGAAATTAGATATTTGAGACTTATGTATGAGTATGGTGTACTCATTTATTTGAATGTTGACTATAAATTAAAGTAATACTGTGGCATTGTGACTTATGGATATCAAGATATCTTCAAGTATTACTTTTGATATGATCATATGAATGTAAGTATATTGTCCTGTCGATGTCGACCTCTATACGTCGGCTTCAATGTACAAAAATTTTGTTTACTACAGATTTTTGGGGATGCATGTAGGTTGTCTTGGTGTTTGTATGATAAATTGATACTTATGAGTTGAAACATACGAAATAAAATTTTGCGAAGTTTTATTTTTTAAGTATAGTTTAAGCGAACCGAACAGTTTGCAAACTTTTTGAATTCGAGTCGTTTAACTAAACGAACCGAGCCAAACAGTTCATTTAGCTAAACGAATCCAAATTTGAAATCTTATGATTCGGTTCGGCTCGGTTCGTTAACCCTATACTTAGTGGAGTGAAATTTGTCAAATTTTATCTTTTTAGATTTTTGATTAAAGGTGACTGAAAAAAGTCTCTCTTTTTCTTTTTCTCCTTTGATCGAAATTCAAACACACTTCCAATTATTCATCCAATTTAACATTGATTGGATACCCGAGCATCATAACGTCCATTGTATACCATGTAGTATATCGTGTATAAAAGACATCGGACATTAGGTCTTTGAGAGAATCAAGTCCATACATTCTTACAAATAACTGCTATAATAACTAGAAAGATATAAGTAACAAATTCCAATATATTAATTATCCCTCTATTGGAAGGAAATTCCATTTTCTTGCTGAGGTCCTTCTAAAGTAATAGAATATGCTACTCAATGGAAAATATAAAAAGTTGTTGTGGATACACTAAATTTCCATGTGTATTTCCATATTTACACAGAATTCTGAGAGATGTTTGGAGTGACTCGCGATATTCAATCGAAAATATCTCGAACAGAAAAGGAGCTTCTTGTTTTTGTGGTGAAAAAATCATCCTTCACATGCATCCCAGCTCAATATCTGTCGTTTCCTCTCGGCCACTTTCCTTACTGATTAGAAGGAAGAGAACTTTAAAACCATATGTTACAACTATTATATAACTCTATCCCTCTCATTTTTATGGTCTAGTTTTTCTTTGCAGAAAGCAAGAAAATATTGTTAACTTTCTACAATAAGTCTGATTAGTTCATGTTAATTGAACATGTATCATTATAAACAAAGACCAATAATGCATGACATTGTATTAATGATAAACAAGTAATACATCAAACTTGCACTTTTTTATTGTTGTCTTTCTCTTATATTATTTGTACATACACACGGTTATGACTATTTTAATGTCAGAAGTTTTCTATCCACGTTTACTAAATTCTATCAATAGTACACTGTCACACATCTTATTCCTATTATTGTGTCACATATGCATGTATATATAGAGTCAGTGGTCTCACTGGAATCACACTCTCTATCCCTCGAGATGGAGGTATTATTTGTCTGACTCTCACCTTCCCCAGACCCTAGCTATAGCTTTTTCAGTTGTTGAAAAATATTGAGTATGGTTGTTGTTATTGTTTAAGTTACGCATCATACGCTAAAAGTGAAAATCAAATACAGACAGTATGCTAAATAATATTTTTTGCATAACTTATATTTTTAAATTTAAACCATAAACTGGAATGGATGTACCAAAACGGTATCCAATAAAATATTATGCATGTTTAGGTTTAGTTAGTATTATGTCAATGATAAAATAGGATGACTTGACTCTCATGGCCATATCTCCAAACAACCAATCCTTTAGTCCCAAACAGATATCCCAAACTTTTTCATGCCAACCTTTCATGCACGTACACTCTATATAAACCATCCAAACCACATCAAACCCTCAACTCCAACCAACCAAAAGAAAAAATAATTAAAACTCCAACTAGGTTTCATCCCCAAAACCAACATGTTTTTCCAATCCCTTTTCATCTTTTCCCTTCTCATTGCCTCCACACAAGCCCTAGACTTCTGTGTGGCAGACCCTTCACTACCCATTAGCCCTGCTGGCTACTCATGCAAAAAAGTCTCAGATGTAACCGTAAACGACTTCGTTTACAGCTTAGGAACCGCTGGCAGCACCTCCAACATCATCAACGCCTCGGTCACTCCCGCCTTCCCTCCGGCCTACCCCGGTATAAACGGCCTCGGCATTTCCATTGGACGTCTGGATATTGCGGTTGGTGGAGTTATTCCAATGCACACACATCCTGCAGGGTCAGAAGTGCTTGTTGTGATTCAAGGGACTATTTGTGCTGGATTTATATCTTCTTTTGATAATATTGTTTATTTTAAGACACTTAATAAAGGAGATGTGATGGTTTTCCCACAGGGTTTGTTGCATTTTCAGTTTAATTCAGGGAAGAGTTCGGCTATCGCGTTTGTTAGCTTTGGTGCACCCAACCCTGGTCTGCAAATCACTGATTTTGCTCTGTTTAAGAACGATTTGCCGACGGAAATCGTGACCAAGACTACTTTTCTTGATGCTGCTCAAGTCAAGAAGCTCAAGGGTGTTCTTGGTGGAACTAATTGATTAAGTTTATGATTTTGTTTTTGGATTTTTGTTGCATTGTTTCTTTGTGTCTTTACGTACTTCTGTTTTTGTGTTGTGTTTGTTTCAATGGTGTTGGATCAGATAACAATTCTGCCAGTAGCCAATAGCTACTTGATTTGAGTCATGTAATAAGTTGCATTTCATTTGAGGGTAATTCCTTTTGTTGCTTTCTTAACGGTAGTTCATTGTGCATGAAATTTTAAGCATACGAATGTTACAATAAATTATTACTTGGAGGTGCTATTACATTTGTTTACATTTCCAATGAGTTAAGGACACACTCTTCTTTAACTTTGAAATAGAAATATGATAGAATAAAGCAAAATGACCTAATAAATTGACTGCGCTTCTTATATTGTGAAGCAGCAGTTGATCGACACGAAATTTTCATTATGGTTCATCGAGAAACAACCTCTGTGCGTTTCTAACACATGAGTATGGTTGCATACATCCGATCCCTCATACCTCGTTATAGGCAGGAGCATCTAATATTATTGTTGACTTGTGAACTACTAAGTTTAAGTAACTCTTAGGTTTCTAAGTTACCAAATTATAATAAAGAAAAATATAGAAATAAAGGTGACTGAACATGAATATATAGTTAGAGATGAGTGTGTTTTAAACACGGCACGAACTCATTTTGTCATTTTATCTTTTATTGCTTAATACATAAGTATAGATATTTAATAATCACCCTACCCATTTGACATGTTAAAATTTTCCAACCAATTTAGGAGACAGACTTCTTAAAAATTATTGCTTCCAGAAAGATACGGAATTGTTCTTGAATCATTGAAGGGGTGGAAGAAACGCACAACTGTGGATGACAGTCTATCTATTTATCTTCTATATCTTGCTACGCGCGCGGTCAATACTTACTCTTAAGAAAAGTGGTCTCAAATAGAGAGTATATAACTAATATATACCTGTTGTTAGTAATGTCACATAAGGTTTTATCACCACAAACAAAAGATATAGCGACAGACAAAAATCGTCGCAATTCCGTCGCTAAAGGCATATAGCAACGAAATTGCGACGAAATCTGTAAGTCGTTATACGGCTTGTCGCAAAGTGATTTTCGTCGGCGAAGCGTCGCTATATTACGACGAGAAAAGGCTCGTCGGCGGTTCGTCGCACAATTACGACGAAACTCTGTCAGGTATGCGACCTGTTATTTCCGTCGTCGTTTCGTCGGTATATCTTTTGTCGTCGCTATTTTAAAATTTTTGATTTTTTATTTCCGGTCTGCGACATTTCTGTTTCGTCGCAGATTTTCGTCGGTATATCTTTTGTCGTCGCTATTTTAAAATTTTTGATTTTTTTTATTTCAGGTATGCGACATTTTTGTTTCGGCGCAGGTTCGTCGCTATCATTTAACTTAATATTAAATATTAATTTAATATTAAATATTAAATATTTATAATTTATTAATAATATCAATATATTATTAATTAAATAGTTTTTATTATTATTTCATTTTTATAATATATTAAATCATTTGTACGAATATTATACAGAAATACGGTATTTGCGTATTGAAATTCGTATAATTAAACAACACAAACGAAATGAAATCCGTATAAATGTCAAAATAAAATATAAAAGAACAAAGAATATGTCAATACAATAAATGAAATAGTCTGTACGAAAAATCAAAAAGTGAAATACTATGCAGAGGAAGATGGAGGGGGATCATGCGGAAAAGAATGACCATCAGGAGGGCGAGGCTGAGGCTGCAAGGAGCTGGAAATGAAAGAGATGATGAGATGCGATAGCTGCGAGATTTGCTGGTTCGTCGCCTGCTGCACCTGTATCGTCTGCTGCTACGCCTGCTGAACCGACTGCTGCAGCGCCTTCTGGGTCTGAGTCAGGTGCGACCGCAGTGCCTGTACACTCTCCTCATGCTGCACCCTGATGGTCTCCATCTCATGCTGCAGCGCCGCATGATCTGATTCCAGGCGTGAAATATCCTCTGGGGTCGTAGAAGGCGCAGAGGTGCTGACCTCAGAGGAAGCACCTGGATGCAGAACTTCAGAAAAGAATCGCGGCGCTACTGATCCAACCCCGTACACCTCCCTCTTCTTCATATTCTGAGGGCCGATGGTCTGAACCGCATCCCGATAAGTACGATTCTTGTCGGCCTCTTCTCCCCTATGTGCGAGTAATCTGTTGTACTCGTCCTGAAATGAGAATAAGAATTGTTAGGGTTTAGAAATAAAACAAACTAAGGAAAAAACAAATGATATCGTAGTCTACTTACACTGATGCCGCGGGCCTTCGCCGTGATCCAGTCCTCCGTCCCGTCGGAGGCTTTCTTCCGATGCGTCTTGTAGAATAGATCGTAGGAGGCTGGTCACTCCCCCGTCTCCTCGGGCTGAAAGAATGAAATAAAATATGTTAGTGAAATCCAGAATTTTAAAAATTTCGGCATGACCTATTCGTTTATCGGAGGTATCCCGGCCTTAAAGGCCTCTCCCAAGTCAAATCAAAAATAAAAAGAAAAAGGCAAATGAACACATATACTACTTAAATTAACCATATACGAATACCAAAAAAACAACAGCGCAACATAAGAAATCAATGAATATAAATAATCCACTTAAGTCAATGAATCTAAATAATCCACTTAAGTCAATGAATCTAAATAATACAATGAAATCAATGAATCTAAATAATCCAATATTAAAATATTTACCATAGAACGCATCGTGGTGGCGTGGGAAACCGAACCACCTGAGTGTGTGGCAGGTGTTGGGCCCTGTAGATTGCCGCTGCGCCGGTTCGCCGCGTTCCAGGCGCTGCGGGTTTGGTTAGCATGGTCCATCCATCCTTCTATCCACCCCGCCCAGGTGGCCTCGGATACGTAGGCAGGCCTGGCAGAAATGGGGTCACGCTCTCACTTGGTCTTGTGCGAGTTGACGAAGTCCCTGTAGCATTTGGGCCGCGAGGCCTTCTCCACGTCGTGAGCGATGTCGGCTGTCCAGCTGTTCGCTTTCTGCAATTATTATACGGAGGAAAAATAAAAATGTGGTTAGAAAAGTAATGTTCGATTACGCATCAAAAAGTGAAATTCATCAAATTTGAATACCTGAAACTCATCCCAGTAGAACCTACGTGTCTGCGGGGTGACAAGGGACCAGGCATATCCAGCTGGGTCCTGCCTCGGGTGGAAGGACCGAGTGATGCAACCGGAAATCTGGCTCAAGTCCGGTGCAAACCTGAAAGAGGTGGAGTTGTTAGGAAAAAATAACGCATGAAATATATTTGAAAACATGTTAAAAAAATTAAATCATTACTTACGTATGGGTATCATATGACGAAGGGAGGGCACGACGCCCTGGTATGACACCCTCGTCCGATGCCGCGTCAGACGCCGGATGAGGTGCTGAACCGGTGGGTGTGGGTGGCGTCGTAAATCTGGGGGTGCGGACATATCAGCAGTCCCTAAAAGGTTCGTGTCCACAGCCAGAGCGGCGGTCGACACCGAACCAAGCAGCTCATGCTGAGAAAGGAACAAATTAAACTCTCCTGAGAGGGCCTGTGTAGCTGGTGGATAGGTGGATCGAGTATGTAAACCCTCACTAGCCATCAGATCTGCAAGGGTGAAAAATTTAAAAGGCACATTCAACAAGTTTAGGGTTGGTTGGCCAGACAAATAAGTGTTTACATACATTTAATGCAAGATATTAATAATTATGAAAATTTCGGCATGACTTATTCGTTTGTCGGAGGTTTTCCGGCCTTAATGGCCTCTCCAAAGACAAATCCAAATCCAACAACATGACATGATTAACCAAACTACATAATCAAACTTCATCATCAAATTATTACACTTCAAAGTATACATCACCAACATACTTGCTTCATATGTCGTTGGACATGGAAACCCAACTCCGCAACACCCAGACACCGCCGCCCACAACCCACCCCGCCCACATCCACCCCTGCCACAGCCACCGCCGCCCACAGCCACTCCCGCCACAGCCACCCCTTTTCCCTGCCAACAACCACTCCCGCCCACAGCCCACCACCGCCCACAGCCACCCCCGCCAACAGCCACTCCCACCCACAGCCCACCACCTGCCACAGCCACCCAACCCCGCAACACCATGCCACCCCCCGCCCCCACCCACAGCCACCCCGCAACACCCAGCCACCCCGCCACAGCCCACCCCCGCCCACAGCCACCGCCGCCACAGCCAACCCCCCGCCCACAGCCACCCTCGCCAACAGCCACACACACCACAGCCACTCCGCCACAGCCAACCCCCCACGCCAACAACCACCCCCGCCCACAGCCCACCCCTGCCCACAGCCCACCCCCGCCCATAGCCACCCCCGCCAACAACCCTCGCCACAGCCACCCCCCACCAACAACGCCCGCCCACAGCCAAACCCCCTACCAACAACCACCCCTGTCCACAGCCCACTCCCACCCACAGCCACCCCCGCCAACAACCCCCTCCACAGCCACCCCCCCCACCAACAACCCCCGCCCACAGCCACTCCCGCCCACAACCCACCACCAACACCCACAACAAACAATTCAATCTATAACTAATTAAAATCATTAAAAATGAAATAGGAAGAAAAACTAACCGGGGAAAGGAGGTCACCGGAGAACTTGACGGCAGCTGCGCAGAATTTCGCGGGGGAGGGAGGGAGATTTCGCCGGGGGAGGGAGGGAGATTTCGCCGGGGTGGGGGGGGAGAATTCGCAGGGGGAGGGAAATGGGAAAGAAGAAGGAGGATTTCAGTTTTAAGTACGAAATTTTGCGACGAAATAGCGACATGAGTTCGTCGTTGTTTATTGTGTCGTCGTTATTCCTTGTGTCGTCGTTATTTCAAATTGGCGACGACACTTGTCGTCGGTAAATCGTCAGCGCTCTTCAGTATTGGAAAAAAATAATACAAAATATAAAGTACTTACAGACACATATTATGTATATACATGTGTATAAGTACATCAACAGATACACACTTTCACATAAAGACGTACATAAAAATTTTGACTAACGTCAATCTTCATTGTCATCCACATCCTCATACGCATCTTCATTTTCATCTTCATTTTCATCTTCATCTACATGATCGTCGTCCTCTTCATCCTCGTATTCGTCTTCGCCTACATCTTCAATATTGTCAGCCGGTTGTTTGTTGAGATGAATTTCGATGAAACCGCCGTTGGGGTCATTTAGAGGGAGATTGTGTAGTTCAACATGTGTCGTATCCACAACGCGCGGGTTATCTGTATTGAAGATGTTGTCAAACATGTTCTTCTCAATGTGCATGACATCCAGGTTTTGTCGGATCATAATGCTCTTCCAGTATGGAAGCTCCCAGAATATGCTTCTCTTCTTCCACCTGATACAGTCACGGGCCAGGTCTGCGTTGTGGCTGCCGTCTGGATCATCAGCGACCCCCACGAATCCACAACTGTCTATCTCCTCCAACACCTTCGCACCCGTGAGAAGCTCGGGCTTCGTGTCCTTCTCGACGATGCCAGGCATGAACGCCGTCACGTTCTTTCTGTACAAATGACGTCTGGTCAGGAACTTCCTATGGCTGTCGAACCAGCAAATCTTACGTCCATGTTTCAAGGACATCGTCTTCGCTTGCTTCATGCAGTAAGAGTAAGCGTATTTCCCCGCTGTACTCCACCCCGACAACATAGAATAAGCCAGAAAGTCGCTGATCGTCCACATCAGCGCAGCGCGGAGCTGAAAGTTTTGTTTGGTGGATACATCGAACGTCTCCACGCCAAACTCTCACAACCACTTCAGCTCCTGTATCAATGGCTGCAGGTATAGGTCGATCTTCTGTTTCGGATTCCTAGGCCCCGGTGCGATCACAGTCAAGAACATGTATGGCTTCTTCATGCACATCCAAGGTGGTAGATTGTACGGCGTCACGATGACAGGCCACGACGAATACTGCTCTCCCGACTGTCTGAATGGGTTGAACCCGTCAGTGCATAACCCCAACCTAACGTTCCTTGTCTCTAACGAAAAACCCGGATGTGTCGCATTGAACGTCCTCTAAGCGTCTCCGTCATATGGATGGCACATCTCACCGTCTTTCGTGTAGTGCTCTGCGTGCCACCTCATCTGGCTAGTTGTGGCACCGGATGCGTAGAGCCTCTGCAGTCTAGGGGCAAGAGGTAAATTGTAGAATTGCTTTCTTGGCACGTTCCGGTTTCTTTTGTTCGTTCTCCACCTGCGTGTCCTACAGACCCTGCACTTGTCTTTATCCTCGTTGATGCCCCAGTATATGATGCACCCCTCCAAACAACAATCGATCTTCTGAACCGGCAGTCCCAACGCCTGTAGCTGTTTCTTCGTCAAATAAAAACTGTCGACCATCGTGTTCCCTTCGGGAAGAGATTCCCTCATCAGCTGACACATCCCATCGTACAATCTATCCATCATGCGGTGCTCCGTCTTCATGCGCATCATCCGACCGATCATGGACATGTGTGTGTGACTACCGCAACCGGGATACAGTAGCGTGTTGGCGGCGTTCAGCATCTCAAAAAACTGTCTCGCCTGAGGGTTCGGATCTTCCTCCATGAATATACGCGGCTATTCGTCCGGATCCTATGCACGTTCGTACCCGACATGAGACTGTAAGTACTGCTCTCCCGTAAATACGTCGGCGGCTGCGTCTTGCACCATCTGCACGTATGGGTTGTGAGATCCCTTGCCTATTTCTTCGACATCAACCTGACCGGGTCCCCTTCGACGTGAACAGTTGCAGATGTAGACACCCTCTCATATTCGCCGTGGCAGTACCATGCATGGTAATTGTGCACGAAACCTTGTTTCAATAAGTGAACTCTCACATCACCCGGATGCATATATTTACGGTTCTTGCATTTCTTACACTGACATTTAATCTGCGTTCCACTTTCATTACTCGTCGCAAAATCCACAAATTCTTCGGGACCTTCAACAAATCTAAAACTTCACTCCCCGTTGTTTACTCTCTCGTACATCCACTTTCTATCGCTCCTCCTCGGATCCATTCTCTCGCTATACCTTCAAAATAACAGCAGCTATCTTTTCTCGGTGTGGAAAACCTCAAAATCCCACACAATAAGATATCTTCCTCCTATATTTTCATTGAAAAGTGATTATTTATGTGTTTGAAATGGGAGAATAGTGGAAGAAGAAAGCTGCGTTTTATGGTTCTCAGCCTGCAATATTACCGAAGTCTTAGCGACGCTATAGCGACGACCAAGAAACACAAATACCGACGCATAAAAGGAAGAAACACAAATACCGACGCATAAAAGGAAACAAACAAACACAAGTACCGACGACTTAGCGACGCTCAGTGACGAAACACGTCGTATGATGTGCGTGTATTAATGTCTGCATTCATTGCTTACCGACGTTTTACCGACGAAATAGTGACGCACAATGTATCTTCACACCATACAATGCATTTCGTCGCTATTTGCATCGCTAAGGCGTCGCTATCCAGTGTCCGCACAGTGCCCAATTGTTACAACTTACGATGCATTTACGTCGCTAAGTCGTCGCTGAATTCCCCTATATAAACAGCCTGCCGTGACTCTCATAGTATAAAAAACAAAATCTCCTTTATAATCATATAAAAAAAGACAAATATGGTTCGTACTAAGGCCCAGGTACGACGTGGTAGTGGTCGTACATACCCAAGACGGGGTCTTCAACCACCGGCACCTGCACCGGTTCCTCCACAACCACAAGCACCCCCACCGTCTGACTCCTCCGAACCCACTGTGCAGGGGCAAAGGCGGCAAGAGGATCACCAAATTGGCGATCCTCGTGTAGAAATACAGGAACTGTGGAAAACAGTGGAGAATATGAGGGAGGTGCTTAACGACCAGGATGAGCATCTCGAGTACCTGCACACAAGGCAGATGCGCATCAAAGCCAAAGCTGCGCAGCTGAGACGCCTCCTGAAGGCGTGCGTGGAGAGTGTTTCTACTCTCTGTTCGGATGACGAACAGTGAACGGCTCCTCTCCGTTATTCTTTTAAATTTTTTTCGTTTTTTCCTTATGTATTTTGTAATTTATAATTCTATGTTAATGAAGTTTTTTTCCCAATCATCGCTTTCGTTTTCTTAAGTTAAACGCGTATTTAATCCCTTACGAATCTCGACGACACTAAAATACAGACAAAATGTGGTTCGAAAAAATTTGGGACGACTAATTCACCGACTAAACAGCGACTATATACCGACTAAACTTAATACAACAACGAGAACCTAATAACCGGCGAATTTATTACCGACGAAATGTGCGTGTATTAATGTCTGCATTCATTGCTTACCGACGCTTTACCGACGAAATAGCGACGCACAACGTATCTTCACACCATACGATGCATTTCGTCGCTATTTGCGTCGCTAAGGCGTCGCTATTCGACAGTGTCCGCACAGTGCCCGATGGTTACAACGTACGATGAATTTATGTCGCTAAGTCGTCGCTAATTCGAACGAAGTGTCACGCCCGAACATCTTCCGGTGTTGAGTAACGGGAAAAAATTTTGTCGCGGATTCGTCGTTATGTCGTCGCTTTGTTTACCTATATATGACCCCACAGCCTTACATTTCATAAACAAAATACAAAGTATGCCCCGTCGTTATAAAACAACCCTAAGGCGTGGAGGGGCAAACAGTGCACCTCCACAACGGACTCCTCCTCAACCACAACGGCCTCCTCCTCAGCCACAACCCCAAGAAATACCGGAACAACAGATCAATTACAGTACAATTATAGCAAACATGCAGCAGCAGTCGAGGCAACTGCACGTCATGAACAGAAGGCTGCGCAAGTTGAAAGTCAAATATTACAATCTGAAGCGCCTCCTCAAAGAGTTCGCGGAGAATGTGGCGGCCACTATTTCTTCCGATGACGAAGAGTGAAAGGCCCCTCTACGCTTCTCTTTTAGATTTCTTTTTTTAATTTTTTGTCTTCATAATGTAAATTTTTATTAATAAATGAATAAAAAAAATTTCCCAATCACCGCTTTCTTTTTTCTTAATTCATACACGTGTTTAATCCTCGACGAATATGCGACGACACAGCAACGAAACACAATACGAACGAAAAGTAAAACAAAACATTTGCGACACGCGGGTTTCATCGACAAAAAACCGACGATACACAACGCTGAGAACCTACTAACCGACGAATTTATTTCCTTGTTTATCCGTGTTGTGGAATTTTAGCGACACAATAGCGACGATATAGTGACTAAACGCTACAAACTAAATAGCGACGAACAAAACACACAGAGTAGCGACGAACCACCGACAACCCACCGACGAAATTGTAACGAAAGGATTAACGACCTGACTACTTTTTTGTTAGCGACAATGCATTTCATCGTAGTTTCGTCGCAATTAACGACGAAAATGCGTGTATCGCAATTTCGTCGCAAATTACCGGCGAAACACCGACATACCTGTTTCGTCGGTGACTTTTTCGTCGCAAAAACAAATTCTTTTTGTGGTGTATAAATAATCCCAGAATTTAGGAAAGTGTTTCACATCCCTTAAGTAACTTATGTTGAATTGGTAATATATACTTTTTCCTGTCTGAATATATTGTATAACTTGAACACAATTTAAAGAATTCTAAGTAATGATCCATATTCTATCGTTAATTAATATAAAGTAAAGAAGTGAACAATTGATATTTTTGCGAAGTATCAATATATAATTTATCTAAACCGTACATCCACAAAAACTAGGGTAGAGAAATATAAATTATATGAAATTTAAGTCCGAAATGCGTTACTGATCGAAGCTCGTTCTTTTACTAAGCTGTACTTGCAACAATGCTACGGCTCGGGGACTCTTTATGTGTGTTTTTCTCTTTTCTTTTCTTTTTTTGTACTTCTTATTTTTCTGGTTTTTGTTGCAGTTAGGTTCCTGTTGAAGATGGTAATTTTTAAGCCTTATCCTCATGCATAGTATGGCGCGCGGAATTTTGTTTCATAAGAAAATCACAGTTTTAACCAAGTAAAAAAGATAAACTCTGATATAAAGAATTTCAAAGACAACTCAATTTTTTTTCAGAGGAACATTTTGACTGTTTAAACTTTTTTCAAACATTTCACTAAACTATTAAAAAACGTAACAAATTAGCTACTCTGATAAAACTCACACTTCCACAATGTGATTTCAAAAAAGTTTCAGTAATCGTAATATAGAATCAAATTCTTAATCAGAAATATCAAGAACGATAAATGCACAGAATCAAACTAGTAAACGAAGGAAGGAAGTAAAAGATATAAACAATAAGCAAAAGGAATTAAAAGCACGTTGGTATCAAAAATGATGTAAGCCGTTGGTCCCTTCTGACTTCGGCATGTGTATTTTATATATGTTTACATGATGATTACATCCAGTATTTTGAATACATTTGAAAGAAGGAATATACATTTGAAATGAGATGTACATTTGAAAAACGGATGAAGTGTATCCGTTCGAAACCCTATTTGAAAGGAAAACTAATCTCTTATCTCCTTTTGAGTTGGTTGATCCTTATCCTTAGAATATGCTTTAACAGGCCCCCGCAAAGTCAACGGCGTATCACGGACGTTGAGTTTGTCACGTAGTACATGATATCGGCGTGAGACAATGGGTTTTGTAAGAATGTCAGCAACTTGGTCCTGGGTACATCGATACCGAACATCAAGGCATCCGTTTGCTACACGGTCTCGAACAAAGTGATAGTCGATTTCGATATGTTTAGTTCGCGCATGGAATACTGGATTAGAAGAAAGATATGTAGCTCCGATATTATCACACCAGATTGTGGGTGGGTGTCGGAGATAGAGTCCAAGTTCGCGGAGAAGAGACTGTAGCCATAAGAGTTCAGCAGCAGTGGTGGCTAGCGCACGGTATTCCGACTCTGTGCTAGAACGAGACACTGTTGGTTGTTTTCGTGAGCTCCATGAGATAAGGTTCGGGCCGAGAAAGACACAGTAGCCGCTAGTAGACTTTCGATCATCAGGACAGCCGGCCCAGTCAGCGTCAGAGTATGCTTCAAGATTGGTGGTGTGTGTTCGGCGAAGGGTAAGGCCATGAGTGAGCGTTGCCTTGAGGTAGCGTAGGATGCGTTTGACTGCTTGCCAATGAGGTATAGTGGGGCGATGCATAAATTGACAAACTTTGTTGACGGCGAAGGAGATGTCTTGACGTGTCAAGGATAGGTACTGGAGAGCTCCGACAGTACTGCGGTACTCAGTGGCGTCGGGTAAGGGGTCACCTGCGAAGAGTGATAGGGTGTGGGCTGCGCTCATAGGGGAGGACATGGGTTTGGCATGCATCATGTTTGTGCGTTGAAGTAGATCAAGTATGTACCTTTGTTGTGTAAGAAGCAAGCCGTCAGGAGTGTGTAGGACTTCTACTCCAAGGAAATAGTGTAGGGGCCCCAAGTCTTTGATGGCGAAATCAGTACTAAGACAGGAGAGCAAATGCTGAATGGCAGATGGGTGTGATCCAATAATAATGATGTCATCAACATAGATAAGGATATAGATGATGACATCTGTTGATTTGTAGATGAATAGAGAGGTGTCCGATTCAGAGCCATGAAATCCGAGCTCCAATAGGCGAGTGCTGAGACGAGAAAACCATGCACGTGGGGCTTGCTTCAGTCCATAGAGTGCCTTGCGAAGTTTGCATACATGATGGGGATAATGTGGATGAGTGAAGCCTGGGGGTTGAGACATATAGACGTCTTCATTAAGGAAACCATGAAGAAATGCATTTTGGACATCAATTTGTCTAAGAGACCATCCGTGTGATACCGCAATAGAGAGAACTGTTCGTATAGTCGTAGGTTTGACTACTGGACTATAAGTGTCATGGAAGTCAATTCCGTGTTGTTGATGAAAACCTTTTGCCACTAAGCGGGCCTTGTACCTGTCTAAAGATCCATCAGCCTTGCGTTTAATGCGGAAGACCCATTTGCAACCTACAACATTCATAGTGGGGGTAGGGGAACAAGAGTCCAAGTACCATTACGTAGAAGTGCATCAAATTCGGTGGTCATGGCTTTGCGCCACTCGGGGTGTTTGGATGCTATAGTGTATGAGGTTGGTTCGGTTGGGTTTTTGATGTTTTCGGTGAGTAGGGCATGGGAGATGGGGTATCGTATTGTGCCATCTGTAGGGTGTTTAGGTTTATGGATGTTAGATTTGGAGCGAGTTTGCATGGGGTGAAGGTTGTGTGATTGGGGTGGTGGTTCGGTGGTGTCCGAAGTAGTGTTGTTTTGAGGGGGTGATGAAGTATTTGGGTAAGATTGTGAATTGGGTGATGGAGTCGAAACAGCAGGTGGTGGGACGGGGGGTGTGGAGTGTAGAAGTGGGATGCTGAGGATGGCGGGATCGGTGGGGGGTAGAGAGTTTGAATGAGGGGTTGTGCATGCAGGAAATTGTGTTTCATCAAAGACAACATTGCGAGAGATGTAGAGTTTACCAGAATGTGGGTCGTAGCATTTGTAGCCATGGTGGGAAGGACTGTATCCGAGGAAGATGCATTTGGTTGAGCGATATTGGACTTTGTGGCGGTTATAGGGGCGCAGGAGAGGCCAGCAGGCACAACCAAAGGTTTTGAGAAACTTGTAGTCAGGAGGGTGATGAAAGAGTGTTTCGTATGGAGATTTTTTGGATAAGACGGGGGTGGGTAAACGATTGATTAAGTAACATGCAGTGGTAAAGGCATCGACCCAGAAACGGCGCGGAAGGGATGCATGACTAAGAAGTGTGAGTCCAGTTTCAACTATGTGACGATGTTTTCGTTCGACGGAGCCATTTTGTTGATGAGTGTGAGGGCAAGAAAGTCGATGGGAGATACCGAGTTGTGATAGTAGTGGGTCGAGTTTTTGAAATTCTCCACCTTGGTCGGTTTGTAAGTATTTGATCTTGCGTTCAAATAAGCGTTCAACTGTTTTATAAAAGTGTTGAAAGACAGACAGAACATCGGATTTAGCAGTAATTGAAAAAAGCCAAGTATAGCGACTATAGTCATCGACAAAACTGACATAGTAGCGTTCGCCATTTATTGAAGCAATAGGGGAAGGTCCCCATACATCAGCAAATACAAGTTCTAAGGGAAACTGTGATTTATTTAGGGAAGTAGGGAAGGGGAGTTGATGACTCTTTCCCTGTTGACAAGCAGAACAAATAGTGGGTGGTTTATTGGGGGTAACAGGAAGATGAAATTTGGACACAACATGACGAACAATCCTAAGAGCAGGATGACCAAGACGTCCATGCCAGGCACTGAGGGTGGCGCGCTCACCAACATAGGCATGATGTGGAGAATGGCGGGTGGGGGACGCGTAGAATGAGTATAGGCCAGAGTTACTCGGTCCGCGGTGGAGTATGTGTCCCGTTGCTTGATCCTTAACACAGAAAAAGGTGGGGTGAAATTCAAGATAGCAATGATTGTCTTTTGTAAACTGACTAACAGAAATAAGATTTTTGGTGATGTGTGGAACATGCAAGATATTATTGAGTGTAAATTGTTGTGAGGAGGTCGGAAGAGAGGTAAAACCTGTATGAAGGATAGGGAGGGCAGCACCATTACCTACTTGGACTTTGTCTGTTCCCACATACTCCTCAGAATGAATATTGAGGTTGTTGAGGTCAGATGTGAGATGATTTGTTGCACCAGTGTCAGGATACCAACTGTAATCATTGAATGAGGGAGCCGTGATAAAAGCTGCTGGTGGTGTGGACTGTTCGCCGTGATATGCATGGTTGAACCTGTTGTAACATTGTAGGGCGGTATGACCAATTTTATTACATACCTGGCATGTGGGTCGGACAGGTCCAGTACCGTCATGTTGGAGGCCGGCCGAGAAGGGAGAGGAGGGTGGTCGTCCTCCACGACCACGTCCACGATGCCCACGGGAATAAGATGGTTGCCGTGCTGCAGAAGAGTTGGTGAATCCGCGTCTGGGGCATGCGTACGTGCCTCGGCCACGAGACTGTTTCGAGGCTAGGTGGGCGGATGGGAAACTTTCAGTTGTGGGTAGCGCATGCTGCTCCAACCGAGACTCATGGGCAAGAAGATGGCCATAGAGTTCGTCTACTGTGAGAGGATCAACACGGGTGGTGACTGAGGTGACAAAGGGATCATATTCTGGCCCCAAGCCGGCAAGTATGTACGAGCCAATTTCAAAGTCATTGAGAGGTTGTCCGGCAGCTGCAAGGGTGTCAGCAAGGCCCTTGATCTTCTGAAAATAGTCCGGAATAGAGGAGCCGGACTTCTTGATTGTGGCCAGTTGATAGTGAATTTGCATGATTCTGGCCCGAGACTGAGAAGTGAACATGCGTTCAAGTGTCACCCAAAGATCACGCGATGTGACACATCCGACAACTTGTGTGAGAACTCCTTCTGTGAGAGAAGACAGGAGTGTGCTCAGGATGAGTTGATCTTGCTGAACCCAGAGAAGGTAATCGGGGTTGTCAGTGGGTCCTGTGGTGGTGTCAGTCGACTGAGCCAACGTAGGAGGTGGCGGCATTATGGTGCCATCAAGAAAGCCGAAGACTTTCTGGCCACGAAGATAGGGCACAATCTGTGCTTTCCAAAGTAAGAAATTGTCTTTGTTGAGTTTGACTGTGACGATACTGTGAGAGTGGACAAAGGTTGGTATGTTGTTTGCAGTTGGCGTGTGGCTAGCAGTGATGGCAACGTTTGAGGGAGGGTTTGTTGTGGAGGATGTGGAGTCGGCCATTTTACGAGCTCTGATACCATAAAAGATATAAACAATAAGCAAAAGGAATTAAAAGCACGTTGGTATCAAAAATGATGTAAGCCGTTGGTCCCTTCTGACTTCGGCATGTGTATTTTATATATGTTTACATGATGATTACATCCAGTATTTTGAATACATTTGAAAGAAGGAATATACATTTGAAATGAGATGTACATTTGAAAAACGGATGAAGTGTATCCGTTCGAAACCCTATTTGAAAGAAAAACTAATCTCTTATCTCCTTTTGAGTTGGTTGATCCTTATCCTTAGAATATGCTTTAACAGGAAGGAGAAGAGAAATGGAAATAACCGTCACTTCGATAATATCAAGAAGGAGAACAATTTGCTCTGCAAGGTTCCAAGAAATTCTGAAATTCCAACTAACTGCAAAACCGTTTACAACCTTGCATTTATACTATGTGCTAACACAAAGGAAGAAGATGAATTTGAAATTACAATATTGTCCCTATTTATAACTCCACTACTGTTTATTCATTAAGGGCAAAATAGTCCTTTCGCCTTGTTTAAACACCTCCCGCCAAAGCTCAAGCTGCAGCCTTCTTCCTTTCTCCCAATTTCATCGAACACCTTTGTTTGCTGCTTCCAATGTCTTCTTCCTCCACCAAATTAGCTGCTTCCTTTGCTTGAATCTTAACACCCACCATCAAACTCGATTGTGTATACATATATGTAGTGCTCATAGCCATAGTCAGAGTTTGTAGTCTGCAAGCATCCAGTGGCTTAGTGAATAAGTCTGCTAGCTGAAACTTGGATCTTATAGGCATATGTTTGATCACTCCATGCTGATATTTCTTTCTTACAATGTGACAATCAATTTCTATGTGTTTGGTCCTTTCATGGAACACGGGATTCTCCACTATATATAGTGCACTATTGCTGTCACAAAATAATTCCACTGGTCCCTTGTGTTTAATTCCTTAGTAACATGACTGATTGATAATAGCTTCGTGGATAATGCTGGAACATACAGGCAATTCTTTAGAGTAATCGTAGGTGTAATTGAAATTGTGCCACTATCAGCGAATGAAATTGTGGTTCCATTGGCTGTTTCGATAAAAGTTTTGTTAGTGTGTGTGTGAGTAAGTAAATCTGAGGGATCATTGGTCATTGTGTCAGTGGCTCCACAATCAAAAATCCACTAAGAGGTCTTATATGAACCCTCTTTAGTGGAGATGGCTATTGTGGAATTTTGTGTCAAATTCAGGGGTTTAGATGGGAATTTTGGGGACTCTGAGGACTGAGATGGTAATTTTAGGGGGTTTGAGGACTGATATGTAGATTTATCGAATTGGGAGGACTGAACTGTGGGAAGGCGGCATAATGGAAGGACTTCATTACACTTACCAGATTCTGCAGGGACTAAGGGAACCGTTTCATTAAGTTCAGGGGTACCGGGATAATTACCTAAGAGGGGGTTGGGGTTAAATAACTTACTAGGGTTGGGAATAAGTTTCCCAACCCTTTTACCTCCATCGTCTGCGCAGCTTCTAGGTTTTTCCATGGCCGTTCCCTTCGAGTCTCTACTTCGTTGCTCTATCTGACCATCTGAGCCTCTGTTTGTCTCATTTTCTCCTTCTTCTATGGCCTGGACTACAAAAGCTTGCCCCTTGCGTTTGAAATCTTCCCACCAGTCCGAGTAACCGTGGATTAGAAGCATTTCTCCTTGGTATGCCCTTTTTTTTATAATGGCTGCATTCTTGCTGGTTTCTTTCGTCTCCCCGCCGTGATGGTTTGCCTGAGCGGGAAGAGGATCTGTCTCATGTTCCACGGTGCTTGTTTTGTTCCGATGGTCCTTTGGCCGCCAACTCTTGACCAAGCCCCTGTGATGATCACAGATCTGAGGGGTGGCTTACCAAAACTCCTCTCTGAATTTCAGCATGTTTGAGCTCGTTGAACGTTGTTTCTGCAGTGGGCCGAGGTTCACGTTTGAGGAGTTCTTTCTTTGTGTCTGAAAATTGTTCATCAACTGCTAACAGCAGTTGATAAAGCCGATGTTCCTGGATCTTTCTTGCGTATATCTGAATGTCATTGGGTGACTCCATTGGATTTGGATCCAATGAGTCAATACTCATTCATAGTCCCCGAAGTTGGTCCCAAAGTGCTTCAAGTGTTCGATTGCCTTGCTTGAGTGTGTAACACTGTTTGTGTAGATTGAAGATCTGCAGTGGATCACTGCCAGATCCGTAAGTTACGGCTAAACCGTCCCAGAGAGTCTTTGCGGTTGTGTATTTAGAAACGTTTGTTACCAGGCTATCTTCTATGTTATCAATTATCTAGGTGAAGACAAACTGATCACTTTGTTCCCATTGTGCGTAGGAAGGGTCAGTTGGTGGGGGGTGGAGGAACCCCAGTTATGTGGGAGCTCCTCCCCTGCCTCCGATGGAAATTTTCATCAATCTCTCCCATAAGTTGTAATTAGTGCTATTCAATTTGATTTTCAGCATTAAGTTTGCAGGAGGTGGTGGTGTTGGCTGCAGATTTAGGCTATGTTGTAAGAACTTGGCAAACTGTTCGGATATATCAAAGTTAGCAGGCAAACTTGGTCTGCTTTCAGAGGACTCATGTTTGGTATTTTCTGGGACTTGTGACATGCTTGGTTTCTGTTTACAGGTAGCAGATATGCTTGATTTTGGTCAAAGGTAAGAGAAGGGTAAATTGAGGCAGTGAGGTCACACGCTCTTTCCTCTCAAGGTTCAGATACGAACTGGTGTTGTTACTTGATAGAGATAAGGTAGGATATGGCAATGATGGTGACTCTTTCACTGAGCCAGTCAAATTTCAAACACAGGCCTAATTACAGCATGCTCTGATACCATGTGAGCAATGGATAAGCAAAGACACAGAAAAGAGAAAAGTTTTTCTTTTATTTTTGTATGTCTTGATCGATTGTACACCTTCTACATTTATAGGATGATTTCCTAGCTATACAAGGTAAAGAATTAATCAAATTAATTACAGATTTTCTATCATATCAATTACACTAATTACAAAAAATCTTTCCTATTTTGCATTGCTGATTTTGCGTCATCCCTGATTTCTTGGCCTGGGATCACGTTTTGGAAAGGTCAATAATGAAGGCAGAGATGAGAGACGACGTCGTAAGAGAGATGGAGCGAAGGCCATCTTGGACGTCAGAATTAACACGTAGAATTAGATCAACGATGACGGCTTCCATGAAGGGGTAGGAAACAAGGGAAGAGGAGATAAGTGGGAAGGTGGTGAAAGGTGATCGGATTTGTGGTGGAGGAAACATGGTGGATATAAGAAGTGGCGGTGTCGGCATTGAAGGACGGAATGATAGTAAGGACACTGATGGTGAAATCGAGGTGGTGCATGAGAATCAGCTGCCCGAGTTCTACCATAGAAACCATGTGGCACATGTCTG
>AP025044.1:5883438-5894598 GCA_036186865.1 Eustoma russellianum
CATGTGACCTCAAGTCACAAAGTAGCAGTCTTACTAGTTGCTCCAAAATCCGCCCTCTTCAATTCAGTTCATCAATCAATTTCCTTTAAAGCTTGCCTGGTGATGAAACATCATCTTGCGGAAACTCTTCAAGAGGTTTGCAAAGCTAACTTGCCATGGGAAAACTAGGTGCCTATGTTATCTTTACTGATACATTTCTTAATAGATTTATGGAGCACCTGAATGGATTCAGCCAACTTACACCCTGAGACACTGCTAACTCAACTTATTGAGGATTATTTTGTACGTGAAAGGGAAAAAAGAGTAATAACCTTTGGATATTGAAGCCATGGAACAGGGCAAGAACGATTGACACCTCAGTTACTGGGAATTTGTGTGCGATTATACGTTTAATGGAGACAGGTCCAAAAATATGTCAGTAGTACATAGAGCAGCCTGCACTTTTCATGGGGAAGAAATTTGATCTTCGCTACATTGTGTTGGTTAGCAATATCAATCCCGTGGAAATTTTCCTTGCTGACACTTTCTGGGTCCGTGAACCTCTCTTTCCTGAAGAGTTACTTAGCGGGTCTTGGAACCACCGGTAAGATTGATGCTTTGTGACCTTAAAGTTACATGTTAGAGCCGCGGAAACAGCCTCTTACACAAAGAAAAATACAAGGCAAGACTGTGTACATCAGATCGCGAAGCGATCCGGCCTCTTCTCAGACACTACGCAAACGCGGGAGCCTAGTGCACCAAGAACGTCATTTTTATAGTTATCTGATAGTTGTGGAGGAGGTTATTTTGGTAATCCAAATATCAACTGGATGAATATTTGGGTTTCATTCAATCTCAGGTTAGATTGGTAAAGTCTGGGATGGAATTCCTGCTGAATGGTCTTCACCCCAACTTTCTCTTAAAATGAATAGCTCGGTGAATGATCTAATTTCCACCTGGTCTAGACATCTCATTGCAGAACACTCTTGCTGCAATGCTAATTGACTGAAATTACCCATACAATTCATTTTGGTTCTTATGTACTTGTCTGGATATAAATAGTCGCTCTGACAATTTTAATGACTTTGTCTTCTTCAGAACTATGGACGAAGGTTGAATAGCATGGATACAGTAGGCTTTGTGAAGGAGTTCAAAAAGGAGCACCGTGGTATTGGGATATTATGATTTGGCAAACTTTGTTGCTTTGTTTCCTGAGGAAACTCTTACATTGAAGAATTATTTTCTTGATGTGGCAGTTAAGTGGATGAAGATCCATTCAAGGGTGCAGAAAATGACCTAAGGTTTTTGACACTTAATTGTGCCGCTTCACTTGGGTTTCATAGCTTAGCATATGACAAATAGTCTCATTTCCTATTATTCAACCTAAAACTATTAACTCATGTCATAGTGAGTTCATCGCTGAGGCCTGGCCTTGAAACAACTGGTAAGACTGCTGTTTTGTAACTTTGAGTTCACGAGTTCGAGCCGCAGAAACAGCCTCTTACACAAAGTGTAGGGTAATGCCGCGTATATCAGATCGCAAAAGGATCCGGCCTCTCTACGGACTGTCTGTTGCAACAATTGTGTTGATCGACACAATTCATTCTCAGTGTGGTTTACGGGTACAACATGATGCTTTAACAGTCGATAGAGGCGTCCGTTTGTATTGGACTATTGCCCCATCCTAGTATGGTACTTGTTAAACTGCCCTTGTCTTTCTAACTATTGTTATATCTGAATTTCCTGTCACCTGATGCTTTTAGATCCTCCTCTGTCTTAAGCTTTTTATGTATTAGAGGGGCCTTCCGAATCTTCATTAATTTCAAGTTGTGTTTCTTTTCAGCATTCTGCATATCTGTCGCGTTTGGACTTTTTTGCTAGTACTATTATGATACAAGCATGTGTATTTACATGTTCGGTGCAACAGTCATATTGGGAAATTCGAACTTACCTAGCGACAATTACACTTTTTAGTGAGAATTAGGGATCAAATTTCATGCAGTCTGCGCTTATGTTTGTTCAAAAACTAAGGAGAGTTTAAAAGCAGAAACAACTATTTCCTCTATTACAAATACACACACACACACATATACATATGTATGTATGTATATGTATTTCTTCTCATATCTGAATTATCAATTTTTTCTTCGTTATGTTATCAGCTATATAATAACGATAACCCCGGTATGTCTTTTTTCACATTAGAAAAAATGTTAACTACCTCCAGAATTGTTTCACTAGTACACCGAAAAGATAAGGGCACCATGTGATTGTAGCTAAAGTAGGTTGGAGGTTCCCATAAGTTTACTACCGTTTGTTAAGTTTCATCCTTAGAATTTTATTTTTCTACCATTTACGACATTCTCGTTCACCTTCAAATACAAGGGGTAGATATTAGCGCGTTAAAAGAAGGGGGGGGGGAAAAGCAACTGGTATAATGTAGGACTTTGCAGTTGCTATAATGTAAGTCGGGATCTCATGCACAGAAAAGAGGAAGAAAACGAATCCTTTTTCTAGACAAATGAAAATGGTAATGCATTGCATAGTCTCGAATGGTAGAAAAGCTTTACGCAGACACCATTGTACTACTAACCTAGTAATGGATTTGCCAATCTAACCCAGCTGCTATGTTGGTTCAGCTGATTCCAGTGACGTTTGGGATTTCAGTCACTTTCTTCTGCAATTCCAGGTTTGCCAATCGCTCAGCCTCCAATGCTCGTTCCAGCTTTTGTTCGTCCAGAAACACGTATTAGACTAACTACTTCATGATGACTGTAAACATCAAACCAAATGGAGATGAGATGATTATCCGTACCTTAGCTGCTCGAGTACTCCATTCTCCTAAAATAGCTCTAAGCCTATCGTTTTCCTCCACATACTGCATTTAGGAAGAAGAGTCACAAAAGCTCCAAGCCAATTACTTAATATGAGGACTACGCCTAGAATAGATGACCAGACATTAATGCCTCGTACTTCATAACACAGACATCTCATGTCAAAGCAATGAATATAAAGATAACTATTAAAAAGCAAAACTTCAAAACCAAGAAAGGTCTTAAAAAATCTTATGGACAGTAGATCAGCTTGTCCAAACTTGATGGGCCTACTGATAGAGACAAATCCATTAGCTATCCTGATTTACTGGCTCAACTGCATTAGAGCTTCAGGTGAGAAGAGCTCATACCTATATACCACCCTACCAAAATGCTTTCTTCCCATCAACTTTAGTTTATGTAGAAAAGATTGGGGAAAATAGAAACTCTCTATTACTTGAGAGAGATATTGTACGTGACTAGATTACTCCTGAACTTGTCAGAATTTCATCTATTCATCAGACCTTCTTGGGCAATCCAAAGGAAACAACTATTCTCAGCGTGGCCTAGATCAAGGAAACATAGCAGCTTCACCCTTTTAAGGTTTTCTGAACAAAGTTAAACAAAGGAAAATTTGCAGAAACCCATGGTACAAGAATCTGAGAATAGCAGGGATGCAACAAACATTTAGCATCAGCCAACCATAATGTATAAACAAATGCTACTTGCTTATTACCCTGCATTGTCACCAACATTAAGCAATGTATACGTAGAACAAAAAAGGGAAGTTAAAGCAAAGAGGTATACAATAAGGCAGGCATCCCAAAACACACCTGACTATTTATACTGCGAACTCGCTGTATTTCAGAGTCTCTGTCAGCAATGACAGAACGAGCAAGAGTGAGCTCAGATTGCAATTGATTGATCTGAAACAAATGCCAATCAGAATACAATCACAACACCTGAAACACACATCTCATTCAAATAATAATGACAATGATTAAAACAATAACAACAAGAACAATTAACCACAACAATCATCACCGGTGAAGCCAAAAACTACAATGACAGTAACGACAAGTGTTTCGCCTCGGCCAGTAACAGTCAACGTTACTGGACCTCACCATTAGCGCTGGCCAGCTAGTAAGTTGTCTAGCTTCTTGTCAGCGGAGCTCATGGGACGCAGACCACCGCTACTGACTCAACTCAACTCAACTCGGTAAGCAGATACCGGCCTCAGTACCAATCACTGGGCCACATTGGGCCATCCGAACAAGACTTATCATCTATACAAGCTCGGCAACCGCTATAACGCTAGCCAACCTCTACTTTAGCTCGGCAGAAGCTGCGACTTTAACCACGGACGGTGTTGCAACATTCCTGCCTCGTAATTCGAGCTCTCAGGCGTCCTGCTCGGCTTAGTTTTCCACTGCAAGTCAACTCGGATTGTGCCGTCCAAACTTTGCTGCTCGTCCGAGTGCCGAGGTGTCAAACCTCAGCTTAGCTCGGCCCTATATGCCAGAGCAGACACATGCCAACGAGCAGCCTTAGCCATGCACCAGGACACGTGGAACCACATGGCGATCATACACACGAGGCTAGCCAACGGAGCAATATGTGTCATTGCTCCATGGCTCCGCATGTACAAGTCGCCCTAAATGCATAAAAGGGGAGCAACCCCCTGGGTAAAAGGGAGGGATCAGTGAACAACAAAAAAAGACCAAGCTCACAGCTATAAGCACCAGCAAAGAGCCACCAATCCAGCAGGGTAAAAATCTCGAGACATGTTATTCTGTCCTATATCTTTAACCGATACCATATCTATATCCGCAACTGACTTGAGCATCGGAGAGTTTTTTCCGGGAGCAGTAGCTCTAACCTCTAACGTTGTTTCTCCGACCAAGTTTCTGAGAACGTTATCTCTGGCGACCAACTACGTCTCCACAGGTGCTAACGACATTACCGTTCGGATCATCTCTGGTCCTGGTAAAGATTCAACTTCGTTAATCATCAAACTAGAATCTTTCTCAACATCCAACAATCTGTGAGTATCAGCCACTAAATGACCAAATATCAGTGAAAGCTCTTTATTGTTGTATCTAGATGCACAAACATGCTGACAAGAAAGATTAAACAGGTGGCTAATGAATAAACTATAGTCCCAGAGGTTAAGAATTTTTCTTTAGAAAAAAAAGTTTGGGTTCTCACGTACATGCTTAGAATGGAAAACAGGATTGAGAAGTATATGCGCCACCATCTTGTAATTCTTCTTCTTTTTTGGGTTGGGATGGGGTGCGGTGTTTAAAAAATTTCAGAATCAGAGTTGTTAGGCTGTTATATTTAAAAACTTAGGTGGTTAGATTGTTGCAATAAAAGATAAAGTGTTGTAACAAACAGTTGTATATATACTGCAGCATAGTAGACTCAATGACACACAAAAACCAGAGAATTTCTATCATTTATCCTTGTGTTCTGTTATTTGTCATTCTGTTCTTGTACGCTTTTCTGGTACCAAAGCCATTTTCAGATTACTCCTAAAGTGTTTTATCTTCTCGTCCCAAAATGAGCACAGAGCAGGATACCTGTCCGGCCACTTCCTCAGACCATGAGGCTGCTTCCGCGGCCACAAACAGTTCTAGTGGGGACGTTGATGCGTGCTTAGCGGAATCACACGCTTCCAAAAGACCTTTCATAGCACGAAATTGAAGGACTCACAACGAACACGAATAAAATAAAGAAAAAAGACAAAAAAAAAACATTGTTAGACCCTTTGTATGAGCGCAGGTTCGCAACAAACCTTGTTGGACCAGATGTATATTAAGTATTAACGTTGAGCAATCCACACTTGATCAACAATCTTCGAGCCAAGAATCTTGGTAGACCCTTGAAAAGCTTCTTGAACAACCTAGGAGGTGAATTCAGACCACAATTCTTGCTCAAAGAAATTAAATTCAAAGATCGAAGTTTGAGTAAACAAATTTCAAAAAGCGCACAAGGACGATTTTGGTGAGCAAAAGCTCAGTTTTGCTCAACTTTAATTCATGAAAGGGGTGCTGAAAATAATGTCTAAGATGACCTATTTATAAGCTTACAACAAATACTAAGCTACACAGAAAAAAGAAGAATTTAATCTACCAAAAACTCTCAAAACTTACCCGCAAGACAAAGACTCCTCCTATCTAATTATCTTAATAAAAAATACCTAAAATAATAAAGGAACACAACACAAAGTCGACTAGTCACTACTGCCGTCGGCCTTCTAGGCTACATAAAGGCCCAATTACAAATTAAAAATTCCAACAATCATGTGGACAAATTTTAGTCCAAACTCACCATCTTCCTAAGGGCAACAATCTCAGACACGACACAAAAAACGACCCAAACCTGACACGCCCTTCGTGGATATGTGTATAGGCTTGGCGGGTTTCGTGTAGAAATCGGGTAAGACCCGAAACTTACCTGCTAAGAGCGGATCGTGTCTAGGTCCACACACGGGTTACCCATTTAAACACGCCATACCCGAATTTTTTAAATATATTCTAAATATTAATTATTAAAGTTAAAATTGTAAACTGAAAATCCTAAAACCTAGGCCCTTACCTTTGCCCGCCCGCCGATCCAAACTCAACCCTTACATCATCCTCTCTTCTCTTCTCTAAAGTCTGAACTCTCTCTCCCGCCCAGCCATCCTCCGCCTCCCTCCAGCCTTCGTTTTCCTCCGTCTCCTCTTCTGTCTTTAATAGCCTCCGCCTCCGCCTCTGCTTCCACCTTTTACAGTCGCTGCTCTCTGTCTCCCTCAGTCTTCTCTCCCGTCTTTAACAGCCGCCGGCTCCGCATCTGCTTCCACCGGTTACAGCCGCTGCTCTTGGTTTCCCTATGTCTCCTCTTTCGTCTTTAACATCCGCCGCCTCTGCCTCCCTCCGCTTCTGCTTCCATTTTTTACAACTACCGTCGGCCGCCCTCTGCATCTGCTCTCTTTCAGACCCAACAAGAATCAAGACACACCTCTTGTGGATTTCCTTCTAGATTCTGAGATTCTGTGATTTCATTTCATGGTTTATGACATTTTTAATCTTGAACCTTTGGTTCTGGATCTATTGTTGTTTCAATGATACATTGTAAAAGTAGTTGGCTTACATACATGAAACCTGAAAAATACACAAAACCTTAAAAAAACCTGAAAAATGCACGAAATGACCCGAACACGACTTGAAATATTTGTACTTGCCAAGTTTGTGGGTAACCCTGATACGCGACACGAAGTCTGACATTTACAGGTTTGGGTATCTATTTCCGTACACGCAAAGAAAACAGGTCAGGTATGAGTTTGGTACTTTGATACTTGAAACCCAAAAAACACAAAACACGAAACATTACATGTTTGCCGCCACTACCTCTTCGCATGCTCTTGTTAGACTTCTTGATGGAGCATTAGATGTTACATCCCTGCAGATAACCAGTCACAAGCTAAATGGAAAGAACTTCATTCAGTATTCCCAGTCAGTTTTATTAATTATTTGAGGCCGTGGAAAGCTTGGTTACATCACAGATAAGCTTCCTCGGCCAGACCCCACAAGTTCCACCTATGAGCAGGTGGGAACTTAACAACTCCATTGTCATGGCATGGTTGATCAACTCTATCGAACCACAGATAAGTCGCATTTACCTCTTCTTGCAGATTGCCAAAGCCATTTGAGAGGCAATCAAGGAGCATTACTCCGATCTGGAGAATGCTTCTCATGTGTTTGAAATTAAAAATCGTTTAAAAGAGATTCATCAAGGTAACCTTGAGATTACTGAAACTATATCTCCAGCAGACCTTGTGACAGGAGTTGGACATGTACTATGAAGCTCACCGGAGAGACTTCGAAACCAGCCTTAAACTCAAGAACCGTTATATGAGTTCTTTGCGGGTGTTAATAAGGAACTGGATGAGGTTCGAGGCTGTAGTCTTGGTCATCGGCCTCTTCCCTTGATTGGAGAAGCCTTTGTTGAGGTTCATCGTGAAAAGTCGTCGTAATGATGGGAAGTTTGCAAGGACCACTTGTGACCACCATGGGTGCAAGATCCGCAAAAACCTCTGCACTTAGAAAAACAAAAGCTTGGAGGAATTCTACTGGGTCTGAAACCCGACCACGATGCTCTCACTTCAACAAACTTCGCTATACTCAAGATCGTTGTTGGGACCTTCATGCCAAGCCTGCAGACATTAAGCCTCAAAGGTCTAATCCTAGCAGAGGACTTCACGTCACTTATGTGGAGCACTCATATGGAAGATCCAAACTCAACATGAGGTGTGTTTTTTTTTATAAAGCCCAGTTGAACCGCTTTTAACTAGCTGAAACAGAAGGTGGAAGTAACTGAAGGTCCATCAAGTCATCTAGCTCAACAAGGTACTGCTTTACATGTCTTCTGAAAAACGACTCTTGGATTATTGGTTCAGGGAAGTCTGACCACATGACAGATAACATTTCCTACTTACATGAATATTTCTCATGTCGTCATCAACCTAAGGTTAAACTAGCTAATGGAACATACTCACCGATCACGGGGAGAGGTTGTATTGAATTGTGCCCGTCTTTGACCTCGACTCTGTTCTTTATGTCCCTAAGATAACTTGTAATCTAATTTCCGTCAGTAAATTAGCTCACCAGCTCAGCTACTCTGTTGACTTCATTAAAAACGTGTGAAATGCTAAAGCAGGGGTCAGGGAGGATGATTGCCATTGCCAAGAAACGTGGTGGACTTTACTACTTTAATGAACATTGCTCGGAGAAAAAATCTGCTAATGAACACTTTGATGAACATTGCTCAGAGAAAAAACCTGCTAATGAACCTGTTTCTTTTTCATTTCATGTTTCTATTGTTTCCAATAAAGATATAATGTTATGGCACAATAGGCTACGCCACCCCAACTTCTTGTATCTTCATAAAGTCTTCCCTTCATTGTTTCTCAATAAAAGTCTAAGTCTTTTTAATGTGAAAATTGTCAATTAGCCTAATACACCAGGACTACTTTTATGCCTAAGACCCATGAAGACAGCAGCCCGTTTTCGTTGGTTCATATTGATGTATGGGTCCTCTCTCGGGTTAAAGATATAACAGATACTAGGTGATTTGTCACGTTTACTGATTACCACACAAGAATGTGCTAAGTTTACTTGTTTAAAGATAAATCAGAAATAGCAGTCATTTTTTCAGAAATTCCATTTAATGGTTCTTAATCAAGTTCAAGTGTCTACCAATGTCCTGAAAACAGACAATGGAACTGAATACTTTATGACCATGCTTACTGAATATCTAGCTTCTGAAGGGATTATTCATCAGTTCTTACCTTGATAGACCTCAACAAGATGGTAAACGGAAGAACCGTCATCTTCCTGAGGTTGGCTGTACTCTTCTCTTTACGTTGAATGTGCCTAGATACCTATGAGGTGAAGCTGTCTTAACTGCCTGTCACCTTATCCATCGAATGCCCTGCAAAATCTTTCACTATCAAACACCATTGGCCACTCTTCAAAAAGCTTACCCCCAGTTTCACGGTCCTTCTTCTCTCCCACTTAAAGTGTTCGGCTACACTGTGTTTGTCCATGTTTCTCCTCATAACCGTTCTAAATTAGATCCCAAGTCACTCAAATGTGTATTATTTGGCCATTCATCCACTCAGGGGGGTTATAAATGTTATTCTCCCACACTTCATCGAGTCTTTGTTTCATTAGGTGACTCCTTTCATGAGAACACACCTTGTTCTCCCAAGCTTCCTGTTCAGGGGAGTACCTAGAAGAGTCTTGTCAACAAGACTTACAATCTCGGAATCCTCCTATACTGCCCGTATTGTTGCCAAATGAAGCTGATCACAAAGATGACCCTAGTGAGTCACAAATAATACTATCATTATTGGATAAAACAGAAAAGGAAACAGGGGGAGATACAGGAGCTCAGATACTTGTCTATTCGCACAAAAATAAACCTTAAAGTGTGGACAAACCACCTCTGGAATCAATCCAAGAATCCAAACTGGCTCCTCTCTGGCATCATCTTCAGTGCCCACTGCCCAAGAAGATGTAGGTTGGAATCTACCCATTGCTTTAACAAAGAGCACTAGGGTGTGTACTCAAAATTCTCTTTCTAAGTTCATTTCATATGAAACATTATCACCTGGTTTCTCAGCTTTTACCATGTCTTCAGTAAGTACCAAGACACCCAGGAACATAAACGAAGCACTGGCAGTACCCAAGTGAAGAGCAGTAGTTTAAGATGAGATGAATGTTATAGATAAAAATCACACATGAGACATCATGAAGTCGCCTAGTGGAAAGGACCCTGTGGTCTGTAAATGGAAATTTACAATCAAGTAGGAAATATCAAAAGATACAAAGCAAGGTTGGTTACCAAAGGATTTATACAATCCTATGGCATAGACTACAATGAATCCTTTGCACTAGTGGCAAATTAAATTCAGTACATGTACTATCATCTTTGGTTGAAAATCTAGATTGGCCTCTTCAAAAGTTGGATGAGAAGAATGCTTTCCTAAATAAGAATCTATAGGAGGTATATATGAATATCCTTCCTGGCTTTACAAAAAAGTCTGGCCAGGTGTCTAAGTTGAAGAAATCTCTATATGGGCTAAAGTAGTCCCCAAAAAGCAGTTTATGAGGTTCAGTGAGATAGTAAAAGAGTGTAGTTTTATGCAATCGCAAGCTGATCACACAATATTTTACAAGCACTTTGCATCATGAAAGAAGGCCATTATGACGGTGTATGTGGACAACAATTCTCACTGGAGATGATCAACAAGAGTTGGACTGTTGGAAAAACCAATAATCTCATATATTTTTTAGTCTCAAGATCTCGGCCCTCTTAAGTATTTCTAGAGAATGAAAATAGCTAGGAGAAAAAGCAGGGTTGTGGTGTCACGGAATGCTGGAGTGTAAACCTGCGGAAACTCCTGGGGAGACAAAAAAATAAGCTAGGGATTGATGTAGGACAGGCTGTAGAACAAGAGCAATATCAGAGATAATGGAAAGACTCATCTATTTATCACACACTCGTTCGGATATTGTATTTGCAGCAAGTGTAATCAACCAATTTATACACTCAGCAAAGAAGAGACATCGTGATGCTTTCATAATTTTAAGGTACCTAAAAGGTACACTAGGCAGAGGGTTATACTTTAAGGAAGGAAGCTAGAGATATGTAGCAGTCTATATTGATGTGGATTGGGCATGTTCAACAGTATACAGAAGGTCCACTTCTTGATATTGCACCGTGTATGAGACAATTTAGTGACTTGGAGGAACAAAAAACAATCAGTCGTAGCAAGGAACAGTGCAAAGGCAGAACCCAGGTGTTTGAAATTGGAGTA
>AP025044.1:5895680-5913205 GCA_036186865.1 Eustoma russellianum
AAAAAAAAAGAAAGAATCACAGAACGATAAAATGGCCCAAGATGCCAGGTTATTCTAGTATTATTCCATTACATAAGAACGGGCAACGCAATTCTATCAAAGTCCACTGGACATAAACATAAAGATTGTGCACCATCCACAAAGCTGACAAGGTTAAATAAACTAATAATATAGTTTCAGATAAACACATGAATCTAGCACTGTGTTTACTTCTACATCATCTAAAGGGAGAGCTTTACTCCTAATAGAACCACAAGCATGAACATGAACCCAGGTTCATGATCTGCGAATGACACTGGAAGTTTGTAACTTTAAATGCTATAGCCCACGCTACTGCAACCAATAAAGCAACATCTGAAGGTAAGAAACATGAGAGTACAGAAACCAGGAAGTGAGTTCATGAGACACAAGGTTGACACAATAATTGTTAGCTCTGGAACATTACCTGGGGTGTGCTCCCATCATTAGATCTTTCATACTTGCTCAAGCACTCTTGCAATCTCAGAATCTAAAAGGAAATCCACAAGATGTTAATTTCCTAGTCTTTTCATGTTAGTTTGCCCCTGTTTCTTTTTCCGACCAAAGCCTTACACGATTCTTCCCAGAAAATGCATATACCTCCTCACTCAAAAAATGGATATTTTCCCGCTGATATTCCAACAGCGCCATTTGCTGATCAGAGAGCCGGCCACCATCATGACATCTGCTACATCAAACACTTCTTATAACCACAGTCTAGATCTTAATGCAAACCTGCTGAATACTTTAACAAATTATATAACAAGAAAAGTTCTCATCAAAACAACCTGAAAACAAAAATGACTGCAAATGTGGCTGAGTGCTTGCAGTATCTTCACTCTTATTTATCTGTTAGTTTAAGTTTTTTTTGTCTTTTCCCCACGCAAGAATGGGGAGCAGGATTTAGGCTAGAGGAAGCATAACAGCCTACCAACAGGGCACATTCAGTTACCTTGCAATATTTTCACATTGAAAGTTTAAACAGGCAAAAATTGAATCCACAGCACTCTCAATAGTTAATCTTCAGGTTTTTCTAAGTCTCATATCAGAGAGAAAAAAAGAGAATGAGCACAACCAAAAGATATTAAGATGCGAGAAATAATGGAGTACGCGCATCTGAAGTAAGCAACAGCAAAAAAAAATGCGCATGTTCTAAAGCCTCAAGTATTTTAAGAACACCTCTTGGTGATTTTTTTTGTGAGCATCTTTCTGAGGCTAAAAGTTGGTAGAGGGAGGATTCGCAAGCAGCCTATTTGGTCTGCAACTATTTCATTAATCCCGTAAGCATTAGGAAACATTATCCAGCATCACCTAGGCTTCAGAGACCTTTACTGCCGAAATATTAAACAATGTATCTAGTCAGATGATATATTAACCTCTACCTGGTTCCTTAACTCAAATAGGTTCTGTTAACAAGTAGTAGTTACTGCATATTATTTCCACCGCTATTTTACTCCAGAAGTTACTTTCTGGGTCAGAAATGCACTGTTTGCAGGCAATTGAACCGATTGTGCAACTGTAATTGCCATCCATGTGCAGTACAAGATCGGACCAATTGCTCATCTTTCCTCTACTAGCTGGACTGCCAATCGTTTAGCCTAGAAGCATTCATATGAAGAAATAGCCTTATACAATAGAAAGGCCAAGTGAGAAGGCTTTCACCCTCTCTAGGTCTGTTGGTGCACGTCTTTGTGCAAAAAACATCCGAGCCTAAGCTGAAGCTTGAAAAAGTTCAGCAGGGTGCTTACGGTCTTGAGGAAACAGAAGGTGGAAACAATGCGGCCATTTGTCCAAGCAATAAAGAAAAACAACAAAATTTCTCTGCCCGCTTATTTACCAATTTAAGCAGGCAACTCTACCAACTCTAACTTACTTCACCATTTCAATTCACTAATAGAGTACTCATCTCCTTCTATAGAGAAGCAATAATGCAGTGACTAATCTATGTAAAAGTTAATGGTTGCCTTGAATTTTCAAAGAACAACAATTCTCTCTAGTACCCTTTAAACCCATCTTTTGATGATTTTCTTCTCTTGGGCATTTTTTTTTTTGGACAACTGGAGCGAGGGTTAAGGAAGAGGAGGTTGCAGGGTGCAGACAAGTACTAAGACTAGGTCTGTAGGCTATGTACGGCATCTGAACTGCTTGTCCAGCTGATGAACAGATTGTTAAATGTCAATATCAGCAGGAGAAGCAGGGGTTGGTTTTGTTGTTTTAAATAAGCATTACATGTGAGTTTAGGTCAAGTTCATTTTGGCATGTAAGGTTGTATGAGCATTTTAACAAGCTTATATGAGCGTATAAATACTATTGATGAATTAGTAATGCTTTGCTGATTTTAAACTAGCTGGAATTGCCTATAATTAGATTCTGAGAAAAACGAATGAAGCTCTGGCCCTGCTTGAATTGGATTCATCTATGTTGAAGACGTACCTGAGTGGGGTAGAATGCTTATGAAATACATCTACCCCTTTTGTGGGGGGGGGGGGGGGGGGGGGAGGCGGTTTCAAATTGTTTAGGATCATAACTAAAGCTGCATCACTGCTCCATCTGGGTTTCTTTTAAGCTTATAAATAGTGTTGAAATGCAAAACAGTTCTGAAACGGCTTATTCTAAAAATAGAAGGGGTCCTTTTCTGGCTAGAATCCTTTTTTGCTATTTCCATATTGTGCTTGTTCTACGTCTTTCACTTGTCATTGTCTATTTACATTACATAATAGTTGAAAGATCTTCTTGTGTCCATTTGATTGTCAGCTGAAGTGAGCATTTGTGCAGTTGGTTGGGTTTTATGCTCTACTTAGTGCAGACACTCCCCAATATCATCTTTACCATGAAAAGGGTGATCCGAGTTTAGATATCTACTTATGTTTTCTCTTTTGAGTGGGATGTTATGTCCTGTCCTGTTCCTTGGTTGACTGTTCCTCCTTTTGAGGTCCGAGGAAGTGTTGAATGCAACCATGGATGATTATAGATTCGTATGTATAGGTCATATATAGGGATACCTTAGAGTATATTTAGGACCATAGATAGACGTAGACACTATCTACGCTTTAGGTTGACTTTGCACTTGTTTATTTATGTTTTACCGTTGTTTTGCATTACATGTACATATACACGTTATGTTTATTTTAATATCGAAAACCTATTCTTTGTATTTCCTGAATCCCCTCACTAACACACTAGCACATTATATCTCTATTATTATGTCATTTATGCAGGTACATATAGAGCCGGAGGTCTCACTGGAAGCAGACTCTCTATCCCTTGGGATAGAGGTATTGTCTGACTACCAATTACCCTCCCCAGAACCTAGCGATACCGTTTGCTGTCGTTGGGATATACTGGGTACGGATGATGATGATGATAAGAAGAAAACAAAAAAGCAAAGGCAAAAGGCTGGAAGCAGTTAATGTAATATCAACCTACCTCGATCCTTCAACAGAACTGGATGGTTGAAGCGGAGAATACAAGGACTTCAGAACATCAGGCTGGGAATCCAATGCATTGTACTGTTGAATATGAGCTGAAGATAGCAACAGATTCAGAAGTTACAACCCCGGGGCAGCTTTACTAATACTCCAACCCCTTTTTCTCTCTCTCTTCCCCACCCCGGCACAAAAATAATAATAATATGACAATATAAAATGTGATTTAAATAAATCTCAAGATAGTTCAATTACAAAATAAGAAGAAAAAAATCTCGAGAAAGACAAGTCAGTGACTAAAATAATAGGGTTTTGACTAGAAGTACGCATGCTAGACAACAGGAAGCAACAGAAACCTAGGATTGTGCTAGAATTGGTTTGTCAAAGAAAAGAAAAACTGAAACAAAATTTCATAAAATTTGTCTCAGCAGAATCAAGTCTTTTTATTTTTTTTTAGCATAAATCCATGTTTTAATAATCCCCAATTTTTCTTTCCTTTCCCGCTTTGTTAAGCCAAGCGCTCTGACATCTACTCAATGACTGATCAAACTTTCCGAATATGGTCCATGCAGCCTAACCCCAGAGCAAAAGGGATTGGTTCTAGTAACCTCAAGTAAAGGTCTATTTTTCCTTTCTACCACCATATTTTGCTGGGATGCATACACATATAATGTTGATGATATATGTCATGTTTATGCATAAACTGTTTAATAGAATCATCCAAATACTCTGCTCCATCATCAGTTCTTAATGTTTTAATTGTACAACTAAACTGATTTTTGATTAGATTAAAGTAACTCTTGAAGATATGACTTACTTCTAACTAATTTTTCACAAGATTAAATGAAGTAACACTAGTGTGATCATCCACAAATGTTAGAAACCACCTTCTTCTATTGATATTTGTAGTTCTAGAAAGACCCCAAACATCAGAATGAACAAGACAGAATGCTTGTGTGGACTGGTATACCTTTGTAGGATATCTCTGTTTTGTTTGTTTTGCTGATGACACGATTCACAAAGACTGGATACAACAACAACAACATTACCCCTATATGCTCCCGGCTATGGCGGAGTATAGAGGGTCGAATGTACGCAACCATACCTATGTGTTATAAAAAGAACTTTTGAAAACCACTTTCTCAAATAAACATTTAAGGTACAAGAAGTTGGGATGGTCTAATCTTCTATGTCACAAAAAAATATTATCTATACAAAACTAATTCCTATTACTATTTTCCATTATATCAGATTCTTCTATTTTTGACTGGTAGCAGGCAATTCCTGTCATTTCAGCTTCAAGAAGGAAGAGATCATCTATGTTTTTAGCATTGCCTGTCATTTTTTTATATCTTTTTCCTAAAAGTAACATTCAAAAGATGTAAAATAGGCTAAACAATTATTATCTCTTGGAATTTTCCCTACAGATAACATATTAAAATTTAGATTGGGAATATGTAAAACATTATGTAAGATGAGTCGATCATTTATTCTAACTTTCCCAATTCCAGTAACTTGTAATGTAAAACCATTTGCACTTTTAACACTTTTTGTAATAGTAAATGTTTCATACGATGAAAGAAGATTATCATTGCTTGTCCAATAGAAGACCTTTCTTACCTTTGTAATTTTGTTGAGTGCTTTCCATGGCAGTCCGAATATGAGTTTGGATGCTAGCTGGTTGTTGTTTATTAAGTAATCAAAGAAGAGCCTCAATCTGGTTTCTTATTGGAAGACTGAAACTATCATGTTGTTAAACTGTCCTTGGTGAGAACTTTAGACTATGTTTGCATTCCAATGTTTATTATAGTGTTGTCTTGAAGATGTTCTCCAAGAGTTATTGAGTTTTGGAGGTTTTCCTCCACCAGGCTTCCTATGCAATTTTCAGCAACCCTTCATAGTGTCTCAATTTTTTTTTTGTAGTATCCGTAGAAGAGTTTGCTTCCCTCATTTCCAAGAGTAAACCTTCAGCTGACAAAGGTGTTGTTTCAGAGATCTCTTTTTCAGCAAAGATTAGGAGTAGTTCCCATTATAACTTTCTCTTTAATCTCCTCATGTTTTATTTCAGCAAAGCCAGCCTTGAGACTATACAGAGGTTTTGTGCTCAAGTTTCTACTCTTTGCACTGTCAAAATCTGGACGTAATCCAGTCAAGAATCTAAAAAATCTTTTCTGTTCTTGTATGTCTACATCATCATCATCATCATCATCCGGACCCAGTATATCCCAACGACAGCAAAGGCTATCGTTAGGGTCTGGGGAGGGTAAGTGGTAGGCAGACAATACCTCTATCCCTTGCTTCCAATGAGACCATCGGCTCTATACGTACCTGTATAAATGACATGACAATAGAGATATGTTGTGCTAGTGTGTTAGTGAGGAAATTCAAGAAATAAAAAGAAATGACTTTCGATATTAAGATATACATCACATGTATATGTACATGTAATGTAAAACAACGGTATAACACACGCAACCAAGTGGAAAGGCAACCTAAAGCGTAGCTAGTGTCTACGCCTATATATGTCCCTAAATATACTCTAAAGTGTCTCTATATATGACCTATACCTCGTTAATCTTAATCTTATGTCTCCATGACTTCCTATCTTAAACCATGTTCTCAGAGAGGTGCAAATCTAGTAGGTCATGCCTTATCTGCTCATCCCAAGTCAACTTGGGTCTGCCTTTACTCCTGTTTCCCTCTACAATGAGGCACGAGACCATTGATGTACATCAAATACATTAATCTGTTGCTAAGCCTTTGTTAAGTGTATGTAATACTTGTTAACAGTCAAATTTTCTTATTTAATCTCATGAAGTTGAGCGTCAATCTTATATAACTCAGAGGTATTATCTTGTTTAGAGTACATTTCCTTCACTGCATCCCATATTTTAGTTGCAGTCTTACATCATAAAGTCATCATTGATTTCAGGAAGCATGGACCGTAAAAGCCATGACATTATCATACTATTTTCAGACTTCCACGGTCTAAACATTGGATTAGTTTCAGGTGAAACAGTTATTGTTCCAAATAAATAATCCTCCATGCCCTTACCTGTCACAAACATTTCCACCCCCCTGGACCAAGAAAGGTAGTTATCTTCATTGAGGTTGAAACTTGTAATGACAATGGAGGAGTCATAAAATGTAGCACAACTATAAGACCTTGCTCCTGACACTGATTCAGGAGTAGAAATGGCTCCGTTTGCTTAGAAGATGAAGATGAAGATGAAGGTGTGATCATTTTTGTTTAATAATTACTTAGAATCACAGCTCTGATACCATGTAAAAATGAGAAAGAAACTGAATATTATTCAACTTATTCATTGAGTACAAAGGAAGCCTTTATATAAGGCTCAACATACTGGAATTCCAACGGTAACAACCCGATGACTAGTTGCCAAGTGGAACTGACGGTTACTTTCACCTATTTTTGTATATACACGTGAAATAACGCTAGAATACACTAAGCTACAACTATACTAATAGTATAAGTATACATGTATGTATAATGTATTTATATATAATTATACATGTGATGAGTGTATGCAATGTATATCTCTATAGTTTATTGTATGCATTACAATATGTATTACTCGATATATTTCTACAGAATACAAAGTGATCTATAGTCATTTGAAGTGACAAGTAGTCGTTATAGCTCACCAATGTAGACAATCATAAAGAATCCAGCACACAATACTTCCACTAGCATGATAAGCCTGCACATGTTAGGGAAAACCCAGATAGTTAGAAGAATGTGCATTACACATGCATAAATTTGGACTGATGATCAACCATACCCATATCAAGAATAAAATAACTGAAGAGGAAACAAATTATGTGAATGTCATATCTTATTTGTCTATAAGTTTGGTTGGTCACTTTCAGGTTTGTTGCTGACAGATTGGATTCATATGCTAATAACCTTCCTTTATAATTTACTACAACGTACTACATCTTCTCTTCTTGGGACAAGACAAGATACATCTGTATTTGTATGCTTATACACACACCTTACATTTTTCCTCAAGGTCGTGTATATCTTTCTTCTAGGGACGAGACAGGAAAGACATTTTAGTCATGTTGAAAAAGAGTGTTGGCACAAAATGGACTGCAAGAAAGAACAAACATAATGGTTGCCCAATCAGCAAGTACACCCAGTGAAGAAAGATAATAACAGAAACCTCATACCTTACTAACGTTGAGATAGATATAAAACCAGTATCTGGTCTCCAGACAATGATAAGCAGAACACCAGCGGTTCCTGCAAGTGAAGCAACAGAGCTAAGATTAAGCAAGAACATAGTTGATTATACGGCTACTATAGGAGTGGCTACTACCAAGGGGGCAGAAGCTGCAAAACTACCAATAGTAAATCTCTTAGTCATCAAAACCATGTTTGACAACGTAAATCAATGAAGTAAACCAAAACTTAGACGAAAATTATAACATTTGCATACCATATGAGAAAATAGCAAATGGAAGTCGTATGATGTGCTTTAGCTTTTGGCTAAAAACGTAATAACCCTGCAAATCAGTGCAATACAGTCACAACATACTAGATGAGTTAACTATTCAATCATTGGTGGAAATATACAAGCAACAGGGAATTGTGACGGAACAATATATCACATAGAACATAGAAAAACAAAAGGTATATATGTCTGACCAAGAACAGGCTGCTGATGTTAAAAAGAGGAAAAGAAATCCCAGTTCAAAAGAAGTCAAAGACATCCAGTTGCATTCTGTTGTCTATACCAAGATACTCTACAATATACTTGCGAACATCCTAGGCCATAAAATTGCAATAAAAAAATGACAATAGAAGTTAGAAAAGGATACGACTTAGGCTGTCAAATGGATCATTAAGAATTCTCCACCCATAAATTGGCTTTCTTCCCAATAGCAGAAAGTAACAAGAGTGGACTTAATGCCATCTACACCAGTCAAAAGGTTCACCGTCACTTGGAAATATAACTATAAGTTTGTCCCCAAAAGGCCACGTAGAATTCATAGATAACATGGCCTTTCACATAAAAAGATCACAAGGACATGACAAACAGTAGCTACAGTATGATGGAAGAGAAGAGCTGCAACTGAGCCAAGCCCTTCATAAGAAACTAAAGTTTGGTAGAGAGAAAAAAAAAACATTGGTTTCAATATACTCGAGCTCCAGCTCAACAGCGAACTATAGACCAAAGAACAATGTTGTACACAGATTTGACCATTGAATAACTTAAGCCATGCTCTCGATCTGATGTACGAGCATGGATACAACACCACCTGGAAAATCTTTGAATTGACTATAAGCTTAGCTCTGACAAGATTTTAGCATTCGCTGGTCTAGTTGAGCTAAGTTCAACTTTATCCTTTCCAGTAAGCGGAACTACAGCAGCTCAGTTAATTGTTCAAATGAATTAGGGTCAAGTTCAAAATGGACCAGGTTTTGAGACAATTCAATTTGATAAATTGCTTTTTCAGCTTGACTGAAACAATCAATTCTAGGAGAGATAAGTTGGACAAGCAAGCCTCTGGCATAAGAATCTAACACCGCGATAATGGAATATTGCACCCTCGGTGAAATACAGACCATACGAAATATGTAGATGGATGAATACTGTCAGTGAAGATGAACAAGGAGGACCTGTAAATGTATCTTCTGTGCTTGGTAGACAAGGTGCTGTTGAAAGATGCCTGGAAATTATTCAAGGCCATTAAATTGGAAATTCCAGGACCGAAGTCAATAGAAGTCAAATCCACAACTTGATGATTAAATCACCGAACATAGAAGCTGCAATCCAATCAAGTTAAGAAGGATACTAAAACATGAGAAGATGATAAAGCACCTGTTAAAATCAAAAGGACTACATGACAGCTACACGGAAATGGAGAAAGTAGATTCTGTAGAGGCTGGAATATCAGAGTCGCTCCAGCAGTTATAATAGCGAAACCTGCCTAGATTGGCATAAATCAGCAATGCTTGTAAAGTTCAAACTGAAATTGACTTTCATAACAGAAGGAACAGATAACCAGGAATAGATAACCAATACTATCTGCCAGCAGAGTACAATAAAATATGCTCCATACTATACTTGTAGGCTTCCGATGACCAAATAAAGGAGCCTCGTGCAATATGTCAAGAAACCTATAGCAAAAAAGAAGCAGATCCATCATACATGTCACCATATGAGCACTTAAATCAACATGTAACATTACAGAAACACTTAAAAGAACATGCATTACTGTGCTAATGAAAATCACAAAGTAAGAACGAACTGCTAATGTAGACATGAGCCTAAAGACTTCGGTCTCCAGGAAGCACACCCTAATTTCCGCATTACTAGGGACAAAACGCATGAATTACGAACTAAATCTAATTAATAATGTTAACCTGTTACTTTCATGTTTTAGCATATTGACTTCAGGAGTGCGTTAACATACCCAAACAACAGGACTATTAGTATACTATGTACTATACTGCATCCATGGTATATAGCTTAAGCAGCAGGTTGCAGAACATCAGCAAACAGAATTTCGCAATACCAAACAGCAGATGAAAACGAAGAAACAGAAAACAGATTCGTCATCTCAATTGATCGCGCCTCACAATCCCCAGCGATTGACCATGTTTCTATGATCTCGAAGAAAAGGAATTATGAAATGAATGTGAAAATTAATATATAGAAAGGCTGTTTGTATGAAACCATATAAGAATTTACATAGTGTTTTCATCTGGGAATGCAACGACTGAAGGAGAGTTTCTGGCGGTTGCCATCTCCTGTCTCCGTCGTGGATCTTCTCTACTTTTGGAATTAGGAACTGCTTCAGCTTCAGTCGCCCGTTTGAATCACCGGGTAATGAAGTCCCACTCCTGGCGCAAGAAAGATTGAATCACCGGGTAATTACGATTTTGTTTGTAATTTATATAATTTAATCTATATTAAAAATATCACATTTGCATATTTTAAACTAATAAAATATTGTTTGTTTAGTGTTAAGTAATAAAGAGTTCCAAAAAAGAAGTATTTCAGACAAACAAGGATTTAAAGCATGACTCAAGTCAAATTTTACTGTAACATGTAAATTGCCATTACAATTCTTTTTACATCAACAAAATAGACATCTTGTCCGAAAATAAAAATAAAAATAGGCAATTGGCGGAAATATGGAAATAAGTCAAATCCAATGATATTATTGCTAAATTAGGAAATAAAGATCCCTGTAGCGAAAGAAATATGACTGACAAGTTTGCAACGGAAAAAAAAATCAATATAAATACATATTTTTTGTATAAATAATGTCTAACTATACATGATAATTGTTTCAAAAAAAAACTATACATGATAATATAAAACCAATAATATAAAACGATAAAAATATATATTTATCAAAAAGTGATGTGTATTAATCATTAAGTGTTTTTTTACGTGCACACTAGCACATATACACATTTATAGCTTTTTATTTATGTTTAATAAATTCCATCACTAACATACTAGCGCACCATATTTCTATTATTGTGTCATTTATGTTGGAAAATTGCAAATAATATTGGCAACACAAAATTGTAGAACAGCCGAGACGTGACGGATTGTCACTGTCCTTAAAGCAATTTTGCCTATACCAAAGAGCAAGGTATACTTCTAGCAAATGCTTCCCAGGATATAACGGCTTACTTCCTTTCTATTGCTCTTAGAGAGAAAGTATTAAACTTGTTTAGTAGAAGAGAATGATAGTGAAAGGTAGAAGAAGAATGCTGGAGAATTTTTTCACAAGGATTCAAGAGTTTTTCTTGTATTTTTCATATATATTTTGAAGATAGCAAAGCCTACTATTTATATGCTTTGAGACAAGTTCAAAAGACCCTTTTTCTGCAGATTTTTCCTCCATGGATCGGTTATGGACGTTCAATATGAAAGGAGATGTCATTTGGAGAAGAAGATGCATCTTTTGTGAACAGTCGGGTCACATTAGGCGCCTAATGTCACTTCGAACGACTGTACAAAATGACATCAAACGACACATTAGGCGCCTAATGTCACTTCGAACGACTGTACAAAATGACATTAGGCGCTTGATGTCACATTGAACGCCTATACAAGGCGTTCGAAGTGTTCTGGAAGTGTTCCCGAACACTTCAAACGCCTACATTAGGCGCTTCAAGTGTATGGAAGTATTCCAGAACACTTCGAACGCCTATATTAGGCGCTTCAAGTGTTTGGAACGCCCCCATTTCCTTCCATTCTTCATGAAACACTCCAAACTTCATCCAATCTCCTATACAAGGTTGGATCACAAGATTTAAAGTACTTTTCCAACAATCCCCCACATGATCCAAGCTTGTATAGTTTCAAATGAACGAACATAAACCAATCTTTTCACTATCAAACGAAGATAATGACACATAACGGAGCAGTGACAAACGTCTTGAACTGGCCGGTAGTACCATTTGCAGTTATATAAACGGAAATAGGGTGACAGACGTCTTGAACCACATATTTCACTACTGTTTATATGAACACACAAATGACATGTCATTATCTAACTTATTACAAGTTCGCGGTGTGGTGCATTAAAGGCCCTGCGCCCAATCCCATGATTCATAAGCGCTCTAGAGAGTTTTCCAGGCTCTCATAGGAAGCGGCCCCACTTCCACACTTATATAGGTGATATTCATCAAGTGTGTACTGCAACACACCACCATCCTTGATGGCTATGAATTATCCATTAAGAGATTTACATCTCACCCTCAAACATGCAGTGAGTACTATCCTCGAACATCAACATAGGAAGAGACATATGTGATAGTACTTAACAGAACTCTTCTATGACGTATTTTTACCACATTGAACTCCGTTTGTAGGATCTCTACTAATAATGAGTTGGGTTCCTGTCATAGAGAATTCACATCCAACGGAACAAGTCCCATTCCTCTCGATGTTTTAAGAACCATTTTTCGGTTCAACCCTTTAGTTAAGGGATCCGCCAGGTTTAACTCGGTTTTTATGTATTCCAAGTTAACCATCCCAGAACTAATCAAGTCACGCACAATATTGTGCCTCAAGCGGATATGCCGGCTCTTTCCATTATATATTTTGTTCCTTGCTCGAGCAATAGCTGCCTGTGAGTCACAATGAACAAAAACAGACGGCATAGGCTTAGTCCACAAAGGAATATCAACTAGTAAATTCCTTAACCATTATGCCTCTGAACAAGCAAGTTCTAAAGCAACAAATTCAGATTCCATTGTTGATTTAGCTTAACAAGTTTGTTTAGAGGATTTCCATGAAATGGCACCACCACCCAAAGTAAACACATACCCGCTGGTGGAATTTATTTCATCGTTATCTGTGACTCAGTTAGCGTCACAATAACCTTCGAGAACTGCAGGACTACCGGTAAAGGTAAGTCCTAAGTCCATAGTACCCCTTAGATATCTCAATAGTCGTTTCAAAGCATCCCAATGCTCTTTACTTGGACTATGAGTATATCTAGCCAAACGATTAACTGAGTATGCAATATCTGGCCTAGTACAATTCATGAGATACATGACACTACCAATGATATTTGCATACTCGCACTGAGACACACCATCACGTTTATTCTTTTCCAATCTTATAGATGCATCATATGAGGTACTAACAGGCTTGACATCATAACGATTAAATTTTCTCAAAATCCTTTAGCCACAAGCCTAGCCTTAAACTTATCAATTGTACCGTCCGCCTTTAGTTTCTTTCTAAAGACCCATTTACAACTGATAGGTTTACAACCTCTAGGCAAGTCTACGAGCTCCCAAGTATTATTGCTAAGTATAGATTCAAGTTCGCTATTGATAGCCTCTTTCCAAAACTTAGAATCTATAGACATTACCGCTTCTTGATATGTAGCCGGGTCATTTTCTAAAATGAATGCAGTAACAAAGTCATTTCCAAAAGACTTTTCTACTCTTTTTCTCTTACTTCTTCTAGGTGACGTGTCATTACTAGACGTTTTGCTAGACTCACCTTTTTCAAATTTAGGACTAACTAGTGACTCTTTCTTCATAGGAAAAATATGCTCAAAAAACTCAGCATTCTTAGATTCAACGATAGAACCATTATCAACCAACATGAATCTATATGCATCACTATTTTGAGCATATTCTATGAAAACACAATCATTAGTCTTAGGACCAATTTTACTTCTTTTGAACTCTGGCATAACAACCTTGGCTAAGCACCCCCACACTTTGAAGTAATTCAAGTTAGGTGCGTAACCTCTCCAAAGTTCATAAGGAGTTTTATTGTTCTTTTTATGTGGGATTCTATTCAAGATATGACATGCCGAAAGGATTGCCTCTCCCCACATATTGTTAGGCAAACCTGAACTTATAAGCATAGCATTCATCATATCCTTGAGTGTTCTATTTTTTCTTTTAGCGACTCCGTTAGATTGAGGTGTGTAAGGAGGAGTGAATTCATGTATAATTCCATTATCTTCACAAAACCTTTGTAAAGATAACACATTATACTCACCACCCCTATCCGTCCTCAATCTTTTAATTTTCCTGTCTAGTTGATTTTCAACTTCATTTTTATACCTGATGAACATGCTTTCAGATTCGTCTTTATGTGCTAGCAAGTAAACTCTAGTGTATCTAGTGAAATCATCAATAAAAGTTATGTAATACTTTTTACCACCTTTACTTGTATAACCTCTAAAGTCACCAATATCACTATGTATGAGTTCCAACTTATCTGTTGTTCTTTCAACAGATTTAAACGACTTCTTGTGATGTTTTGCTTCTACACAAAACTCACACTTTCCAAAGTCATCTTCACATACATACGAGATTAGGTTGGTGAACTTTAGTCTTTTTAATGCATCTTTATTAACATGTCCTAATCTTGCATGCCAAATATTCAAAGAGTCAACAACGTAAGCAGAACTAGATGCATTCTTATTATTCATAATACACACAGCATCTAATACAAGTAAACCTCCGGAGCAATAACCTTTCCCGACAAACTCCCCATTTCTAGAAAGTATAAGCTTATCAGACTCAAGAACAAGTTTAATGTTAGCCTTGTTCAGTAGTACTCCGGAAATCAAGTTCCTACGCATCGCAGGAACATGCAACACATTGTTTAACTCCAGTCTCTTGCCAGAAGTCAACTTGAGGAGCACCTTTCCTTTACCAAGAACCTTGGTACCATGTGCATCTCCCAAGAAAACTTGCTCGCCATCATCTATTTCTTGATATTCAAAAAATAGATTCTTACTGGTAGCAATGTGCTTGGTACCCCAGTGTCTACCACCCATTCCGAAGCACTACCGACAAGGTTTACCTCAGATAAGACGACCGCAGCAATGACTTCGTCATTTGTTTTTGTAGACTCCACAAGATGTGCTTGATTGTTAGGCTGGCCTCTCCGCTAGTTGCACTTGGCTGCTCTATGTCCCAGCTTTCCGCACACCCAGCACGCGCCTTTCATCTTCTTCTGTCCTTGTCCCTGCACAAATGTCTTACCTTTACCACTGTGCTGAGTCTTTTGTTTCTTGGGTTTGTGCTCCACCACGTTCGCTTGAGAGTTCCTTTCATCTCGTCCATTGTCATCAAGCCGATTATTCTCTTCAATGCGAATGTGCTTGATGACTGCATCCAAGGTCAACTTGGCATCATCATGCTTACCTCTCTTCTTGTATTTGCTCCAAGAAGAAGGTAGCTTTTCTAACAAGGAGGCTGCTTGAAAATTTTCATCAACTTTGATGCCTTCTTGCTCCATGTTATCCACCAACTGTTGATATTGGTGGATTTGATCATTAATCGGTATGTGGTCCACCATTTGGAACTTCAGAAACTCGCTGACCACATATTTTCTTTTGCCAACATCTTCAGAACCATATTTGTTCTGAAGTGCTGCCCAAATATCCTTTGCTGACGCAAATTTGACATAAATGTCAAATAGAGAGTTGGAGAGAAAGTGCAGAATGTGTCCTCTACACGTAGTATTGTCAGCATTATACTTTTTGCCTTCTGTTTCATCTGTTGGCCTGTCTTTGGAAAGCACATATGAAACGGAAATCATCTCCAAGAAGAACAACACATTTGCTGCCCAACGCTTGAAGAATTTACCATCGAATGGCTCCATTTTGGACATGTCAGGAACATGTGCTTGTCCTGTTGCCATATTCTCAACAAAAATTGCTTTAAGATTGTTGGAAAATTGCAAAGAATATTGGCAACACAAAATTATAGAACAGCCGAGCCGTGACGGATTGTCACTGTCCTTAAAGCAATTTTGCCTATACCAAAGAGCAAGGTATACTTCTAGCAAATGCTTCCCAGGATATAACGGCTTACTTCCTTTCTATTGCTCTTAGAGAGAAAGTATTGAACTTGTTTAGTAGAAGAGAATGATAGTGAAAGGTAGAAGAAGAATGCTGGAGAATTTTTTCACAAGAATTCAAGAGTTTTTCATGTATTTTTCATATATATTTTGAAGATAGCAAAGCCTACTATTTATATGCTTTGAGACAAGTTCAAAAGACCCTTTTTCTGCAGATTTGTCCTCCATGGATCGGTTATGGACGTTCAATATGAAAGGAGATGTCATTTGGAGAAGAAGATGCATCTTTTGTGAACAGTCGGGGTCACATTAGGCGCCTAATGTCACTTCGAACGACTATACAAAATGACATCGAACGACACATTAGGCGCCTAATGTCACTTCGAACGATTGTACAAAATGACATTAGGCGCTTCATGTCACATTGAACGCCTATACAAGGCGTTCGAAGTGTTCTGGAAGTGTTCCCGAACACTTCAAACGCCTACATTAGGCTCTTCAAGTGTATGGAAGTATTCCAGAACACTTCGAACGCCTACATTAGGCGCTTAAAGTGTTTGGAACGCCCCCATTTCCTTCCATTCTTCATAAAACACTCCAAACTTCATCCAATCTCCTATACAAGGTTGGATCACAAGATTTAAAGTAATTTTAAGTACTTTTCCAACAATTTATACAAAAGCTATCTATGTTTAATAAATTCCATCACTAACACACTAGTGCACCATATTTCTATTATTGTTTCATTTATACAAGTACATATAGAGTCGATGGTGTCACTGTAATCAAACTCTCTATCTTTTAAGCTGGAAGTATTGTTTGTCTGTCTCTCATCCTTCACAGACTTTAGCGATAACTTTTGTTGTCGTTAGGATATACTAGCTATGATCGATTGATTTTCGCGTTACAAGAAGTTTGCATTTGTTCGGAGGATAAGTAGTAAAAGAAAGGTAGTATGTAATAGATGACTGAATTTGATATGGTAGTAATTTCCACAAACAACCTTTCATATATAGAAATCGAGGAGAGGACGCGAAGCTACGAAATGAAGACATTTTTTGATCATTGACATGAATCAAATGGTATAAGCGTCAGGTTAGTGTTATTTTGTGGTATAAAGCTTCATGGCTTTCGACACGTGAGTACACAATCCCATCGCAAAAGACACCTTTTTGACGGGATAGGATCCCCTCACCTATTTTCTCTTACCCCACGCGTCACCGCACGACACGTGGCAGCAAAAAGGGGTGGTGAGGCTAGATGAGGGTCACCCGCATCTAGCCTCACTACTCCACCATGATGTCACGTATCGCGTGGTCATGAATGAAGTGAGGGGATTGAGGGTCACGTATCGCGTGGTCATGAATGAAGTGAGGGGATTGAGGGGTAGTAGATCTCATCCTTTTTCGACATGCATTTGTGATTGCTGTGGATTCCTGTGGATATTGTTGTATTAGTTGTATTTTCTGTTAGCAATCTTTGTAATTATGAGACTAAATTAGGGGAGGGAAAATGGGAAACGTGTGATTTGTAATTAATATGTGAGTAATTGTGGTAGGAAAATTAGGAGATTGTAATTGAGTATTTAGTGCTATTTTCCTTGTATAGGTATACAAAACGTGTATAAGATAGCATGTATGATGAGATGAAAAACACAAGGAAATACACAGAAAATTTTCCAACTGTTTGACCCACGTTCTTGCTTATTCTTCTCGCTTATCTTTGCTCTTTTACACATGGTATCAGA
>AP025044.1:5915694-5926472 GCA_036186865.1 Eustoma russellianum
TTAAGCCAACTCCTCAGTGGATATTCGACTGTGGAGCAACTGACACCATGACCTGTGACCAATCTGACTTTCTCACATCTACAACACCAACCAAGACTGCTGTCGAAACTGCCAATGGGACATCTATCCCAGTGATGGGCGGAGGGTCCATCTCCATTACCCCTCGAATCACCCTTGAACACTGTCTATATGTACCCTCGTTATCCACAAAGTTATTATCTGTTAGTCAACTCACTAAAGCCCTTGATTGTATTGTACTTATGTATCCTAATTTTTGTCTGGTCCAGGACATTCATACACAGGCGATCATTGGGCGTGGTACTGAACGCCAAGGGTTGTACTTTGTTGATGCGGTGGCGCAACAGGGACAGTCTAATCTTGCCACCGGGACGTCTACTAGACAGGTGTGGTTATGGCATCGTCGTTTAGGACATCCATCATTTGGTTACTTACATCGTCTTTTTCCTACGTTGTTTACCTCTCAAAAGGCTATGTCTACTTGTGATACATGTCTTCGAGCAAAACAAACACGTGCATCTCATGTTCCAAATAATACTCGGGTTGATCGATGTTTTTCATTAGTACATTCTGATGTATGGGGTCCGTCACCATATAACACTCCATTTGGTTTCCGTTATTATGTTATATTTATTGATGATTACTCCCGTATGACTTGGCTATACATTATGAAACACAAATCTGAAGTCTCTCAAAAGTTTATTCATTTTCATAATATGGTTCACACTCAGTTTGATACCAAGATCAAAATTCTTCGATCTGATAACGGGGGGGGAATATCTTGATGGGGCTTTAAGCCAATTCTTTTATGATCAGGGTATTATCCATCAAACATCATGCCCCCATACACCAGAACAAAATGGTGTCGCTGAGCGCAAAAATCGTATTATCATAGAAATGACTCGTGCTATGATGTATGACTCACATGTCCCTATGAGTTTTTGGCCTGAGGCTGTTTCCACTGCTACATACCTAATCAATCGTCTTCCTTCAAAGGTTCTCAACTATAAAACCCCCATTCAGACCTTATCATCTCAACATACCATACCCTCAGTATTTACTCTACTTCCCCGCGTGTTTGGATGTACAGTCTTCGTTCATACTCCCAAACACGAGCGTACTAAACTTGATCCTTGCGCTGAGAAATGTGTCTTTGTTGGCTATGCCCCCACACAAAAGGGATACCGTTGCTATAATCCTCGTACTCATCGTATCCACACTACTATGAACTGTATCTTCCTGGAAACTGAGTACTACTACACCTCCCAATCTCGGGTTCAGGGGGAGTGTCCAACTGATGGAACCCTTGATTGGTTGATGCCATCACCTGCTTGTACAGTGGATGTTCCAACACGGCAAGTAGATGGCGCCGACTGTGCTGTAGCTCCCAACATTGTACCACCTGAGGTGCCAATACCATCTCATGATCTACCAGTGGTGAATGCCGAACATCAGGTAACAAATTTTGATACAAGTACTGAACAACCTAATCCCATACCAGATCAGGAAGAAATAATAACCACAGAAACCAACAATCCCACTACCGAATCCGGTTATCAGATCATGCCAGGTACTCATACTAATACTAATGATTTCATTGAGCAGCAACAGGTGCGGACTTTGCCACCCAGGACAAAAAGAGGAGTGCCCCCTGAACGGTACTCTCCCGGAAAGGTCTCCAAAGGATCCAGGTATCCAATGAGTATGTCTGAAAAAGGGGTATCAGAAGTAGCTCGAGCTTTTTTTGTATCTCTGTGCACTGAACAGGTACCACGAACCGTCGAAGAAGCCCAAAGCAAGCCAGAATGGAGAGAAGCCATGGTAACAGAAATGAGAGCTCTAGAAAACAATCAAACATGGGAGAAATGTGTTCTTCCTCAAGGGAAGAAACCAGTTGGGTGTCGATGGGTGTTCACTATCAAATATAAAGCCGATGGAAGTATTGAGAGGTACAAGGCTCGGCTAGTGGCAAAAGGATATACTCAAACATATGGGATAGACTACTCTGAGACTTTTTCACCGGTAGCCCGCATCGATACAATAAGGGTATTATTTTCCGTTGCAGCAACTCAGAATTGGCCGCTTCATCAATTCGATGTCAAAAACGCCTTCTTACATGGTGCCCTAAAAGAAGAAGTATACATGGATCTCCTCCTCCTGGTTTCTCTGAGGGGTTTGGAACTAGGGAAGTATGCAGGTTAAGGAGAGCATTATATGGGTTGAAACAGTCCCCTCGAGCTTGGTTCGGAAGATTCACCACGGTAATGAAGCAAGATGGATACCGGCAGAGTAATGCAGATCATACATTGTTCATTAAACGGAGGGGAGGTATGGTAACTTGTTTAATTATCTATGTTGATGATATGATAATTACAGGAGATGATTATGAGGAGATGACCCGACTCCGGAAACATTTGTTCACTAAGTTCGAAATGAAAGATCTTGGAAGACTCAAGTATTTTCTAGGTATTGAAGTCTTGAGATCAGATGCCGGGATTTATATATCACAGCGAAAGTACATCTTGGACTTGCTGACAGAGGTTGGAATGGTCGATTGCAAACCGTGTGATACTCCAATGATAACCAATCATAAACTGCAAACAGTTGATGGAATTCCCTCTGCAGACAAAGGATAGTATCAGCGTCTGGTAGGCAAGCTCATCTACTTGTCACACACACGGCCCGACATTGCGTATGCAGTAAGTGTAGTCAGTCAGTTTATGCATAACCCCCAAGAACACCACATGGATGCAGTCAGACGGGTCTTGCGATATCTAAAGCATACACTAGGAAGAGGTATTGTGTTTCAAAATAATGGACATTTGGAGATTCAAGCATACACAGATGCTGATTGGGCAGGAAACTTGGTGGACCGGAAGTCAACCTCAGGATACTTTACACTCGTAGGAGGCAATCTTGTTACTTGGAGAAATAAGAAACAGAAAGTATTCGCACTTTCCAGTGCTGAAGCAGAATTTAGAGGAATCGCAAAGGGAATTACTGAGATTTTGTGGCTCCAAAAGTTACTCAAGGACATTGGAATACGAGTTAATTTGCCTACTCCGCTGCTGTGTGATAACAAAGCCTCAATCAGCATATCGGAAAATCCTGTACAGCATGATCGAACCAAGCATATTGAGATTGATAGACACTTTATCAAAGAAAAGCTGGAAGGAGGGATCATTGATTTACCGTTTGTTCGATCCGAAGACCAGTTGGCTGATGTCTTAACTAAGGCAATTAATGGAAGATCATTTGAAGCCATCTTGTGCAAGTTGAACGTTGTGGATCCTACTGTTCAACTTGAGGGGGAGTGTTAGCAATCTTTGTAATTATGAGACTAAATTAGGGGAGGGAAAATAGGAAACGTGTGATTTGTAATTGATATGTGAGTAATTGTGGTAGGAAAATTAGGAGATTGTAATTGAGTATTTAGTGCTATTTTCCTTGTATAGGTATACAAAACGTGTATAAGATAGCATGTATGATGAGATGAAAAACACAAGGAAATACACAGAAAATTTTCCAACTGTTTGACCCACGTTCTTGCTTATTCTTCTCGCTTATCTTTGCTCTTTTACACATTTTCTTTCCCTCTTTTTTCTTTTTTTTTACATTTTTTATTTTCATTCGTCTGAAGTCATTTCTCTATATTATTTAAACGATAACAACAAAAGTAATAATTTATACAAGTTTTCTCCATTAGTAGTAGATTTTTGAAAGGGAAAGGTTGTGTTTCAAAGTTTAAAGACAACAAATACACGTGTTAAGGAGTATTTGACTATGTTTCTTAAACTGAATGTTAGACATGAACAAACAATTTGGAAGATAGGGAGTAAAACTTCAACCATTTGTTTAATTAAGATAATTAGTGGAAACAACATGTAATATCCATCTTCTAAATCTTATACTGATGATTTAACTATTTTATTTAAATTATATGTTTCAATAAATTCAATATATTAATATAATATGGATATAAATTGTTCAAAAAGAAGTTCATTTTAATCTTTATGATATGGCTGTTACTATTCTATTATTAGTTAGTTAATTAATATAAATTAAAAAATTCATGTAAGTGATAATTGAAAAATTGGTATGGAGAGTTCTTTAGCATTTTTTTGTGTAATGAAAAATTACAAAAGAACTTTTTTAGCATTTTGATAAAAATATGTTTTTGTGTTTAATTTCAATAATGATAAATCACTTAAAGAGCAAGGGAGTTAGGATCACCTCATCGCTTTCTACTCACTTCACTTGTCACCACGCGATACGTAGCAGTAGTAGGTGGATGGTGAGACTAGATGAGGGTCACTCGTATCTAGCCTCACCATATAACTTTGTTGTCACGTTGGAGTAAGGAGAAAATGGAACAAGAGATCTCATTCCAATAGTGAGACCCTTTCCTCTCGAGAAAAGGTTCGGACGGTGCTGTGTAAACGTAAACTACTGTCCTTAAATTTGGGCCGTGGCCCAATCTTATTTATAAGCCACCAATTCTTTTCTTTTAGTTCTATCTCCGCTTTTTTCGTATCCGAACCGAAAAAGTTGGCGAATTTTTGGCTGGTTTTTTCTTAAAGGATGGCATCTCTCGATACCGACGTCACCATGGTTCCGGCCGGCGAGGGAGCCGGCGGAGCTGGACCTTCGTCCTTCACCGCATCTACATCATCATCTGCTAAGAAAACCAAGCGCTTCGAGATTAAGAAGTGGAACGCTGTTTCTTTGTGGGCTTGGGGTGAAACCCTAATCTCTCATACGTTTTGCTTATTGCACTACTAATCAAATGCTATCTTTTCCCTTACCGGTGCTTTGTTTATCAAATATCGGTAAAATTTTGCCGGTGACGTGTTCTGATTTCGTTCTTTGGTGAATGCAGATATCGTAGTGGATAACTGTGCTATTTGCAGGAATCACATCATGGATCTTTGTGAGTTATGTTTGTTTGCCCTTCCGAAACATTTTCTCTGCAAATCTCCTGACCATACAATTATTTATTATGGTTTGAAATAGGCATTGAATGCCAAGCTAATCAAGCTAGTGCAACCAGCGAGGAGTGCACAGTTGCCTGGGGTATGTAGTTTTCCTGCAATGCTTTCTTCTGATATTGTTCTTCGTTATGTAGTTTTGTTGTCAGTTGTTTTCCCTTTTCGCTGGGTGATATTTGCTGGAAAAGTACATTTAAGATGTTTCTTGGGAGATTAAAAGATGATAAGAACAGTTTGAGCTTGTACGAAATCACTTGGATCGATTCAAATGCTAGTTGGATCGAACCAAGTGAAAGTTGAAAACTGAAAAATGAAGTTGGGTGTTCTGTTGGACATTGATCGATCGATGTCATCAATCGATCGATGTGGTATATGTGCAAAGTTGGAGCTCACTGTCCAACATCGATGAATAACATTGATCGATGATGACATCGATCGATTGATGTAGGCAGGGTGCAAAGTTGGAGCTCACTGTCCAATATCAATCGATGTGTCAAAAGACAGGACTCTTCAGCTTAAGTTGCAACTTTTGTTCCAAGAATCATCTCCCATCCTCCATGACGTTATGAAACTGACTAGGAGGTTATTTTACTGCTGAAATCATGTTTGAAAAAAAGTTTTACACAACCCAATGCCTATAAATAATAGGTCTTGTTATCTTAAAAGAAATAACTAATACTTTTGCAAAGTTTGAGAAATTTCAGCATTATTCTCTCCTCCAATCCTCTCTTCTTCCTCCACTATCAAATACTTCTCTTGTGCAAGTTTATCTTCCTTTTGTAAAGTGAACGAAAGGAAGAAACTATTATATTCTGCGAGGCTTGTGCCATGCAGTTCACCTCCCTCGTGGGTGAAAGCATTTTGGCTTTAAGGACGATAACAAACGTTGTGTCTTGACTTTTCTATTTTCTTTGTTCATCTTGTTTGGTTACCAAATTATCCTTCTATTTCTCCAACAGTATTTGCATTTATTTATATGCAACTTCTAAGCATTGTCTTCCGGTGCTACGAATAGCCTTATATTGACAAAAGTAAGGCTGGTAGTGGTTCTGTTCCTCTTCCCCTTGTATTTCCCCTCTGTAGGGGTCACCTGGATCCATTAAATTGAGACCTCCATATTTGATTATTTTCATGCTTCTAGCATCTTCAAATATATAATCTTTTGTAGCATGATTGTAATTTTTGCTGAGGCTCCTGCATCCAACGTGTATGATGTACAAAATCTTGAATCAAAGCGCATGCATATGGTAATCAGACCTTAATATCCCAGCGTCTTCTCTATTGACCTGATTGTGTGGGTGAGTGTGTGGCTATCCCAATACCTTAGTTTCTTTTCTTTCTTGTGCTATGGTCGTCGTCATCATCATCATCAATACCCAGTATATCCCAGCGACAGCAAAAGCTATCGCTAGGGTCTAGGGAGGGTAAGTGGTAGGCAAACAATACCTCTGTCTCAAGGGATAGAGAGTCTGATTTCAGCGAGACCCCCGGTTCTATATGTACCTGCATAGATGACATAATAATAGGAATATGATGTGCTAGTGTGTTAGTGATGGAATTCAGGAAATACAAAGAAGAGGCTTTCGATATTAAAATACACATAATGTATATATCTACAGGTAATGCAAAACAACGGTAAAAGATAAACAAACAAGTGCAAAGTCAACCTAAAGCGGAGATAGTATCCACGCCTATATATATCCCTAAATATACTCTAATGTGTCCCTATATATGACATATACCTTGTTAACCTTAATCTTATGTTTTCATAAACTCCTATCCTGGAACATGTCCTCAGAGAGGTGCAAATCTAGTAGGTCATGCCTAATCTGCTCATCTCAAGTCAGTTTGAGTCTGCCTTTACTCCTGTTCTCTTCTACAATGAGGCTTTCAATTGTTCTGACCGACGTCGTTGTCTGCCTCCGCTTGACATGCCCAAACTATATCATTTTTCCCTCCCTTATCTTATGTGCTATACTAGCCACGCCTAACCTTTCTCGAAACACCTCGTTTCTGATCCGGTCTAGCCTTGTATGCCCACACATTCACCTTAACATTCTCATCTCTGCCACTTCCATCTTCTGCAATTGTGACCTCTTGATGGCCCAGCAGTCTGTCCCATATAGTAATGCCGGTCGTACTGCCATCCTATAAAATTTTTTCTTTAATTTAGTTGGGAAATTCTTATCACACAGCACCCCTGAGGTCGCCATCCATCTAACACCAGACTGCTTGAACTCAATGTGCTACATTACTATCTATGTTCCCATTCTGCTGCACAAATGATCCTAGGTACTTGAACTTACTTACCTGTGGTACCACTTGACCATCGATGGTGAGCTGGCTATTCTCACTGTCGGCTATGCCGCTGAAATCACAGTGCAGATACTCGGTCTTAGAACTGCTAATCCTTAAGCCTTTTCTTTCTAAGACACCTCTCCACTGCTCTAGTCTCATACTTAGGGTATGTCTACTCTCTGCGACTAATACAATATCGTCAGCAAAAAGCATACACCACGGAACTGCCTCCTGTATCGGCTTTGATAACTCGTCAAGGACAACTACAAAAAGAAATGGGTTCAACGCAGACCCTTGATGGAGGCCTACCTCCACCGGAAAAAAGTCTGTATTTCTCACAGGCATATGAACGGTTGTTTTCGTCCTAGTATACATATCTCTAATTATGTATATATACTTCATATGGATCCCTCTTGCATCCAGGCTATCCCATATCAAGTTATGTGGCACACTATCATATGTTTTTTCAAGATCGATGAAAACCATGTGTAAATCGTGCTTCTTCTCCTTACACTTCTTCATTAATCTCCTGAGAATGTGTATTGCTTCCGTAGTTGACCTTCGTGCCGTAACCTGAGTTTCTTTCCTAAATCTAGTGTCGATTACTCTCTCCCATAACTTCATGGTATGGCTTAGCAACTTGATCCCTCTATAGTTCCCGCAACACTGTGCATCTCCTTTGTTCTTATATAGAGGGACCACGACACTCTTCCTCCACTCATCTGGCATCTTTCTTGTTTTGTAAATACGGTTGAACAGAGTAGTTAGCCAATGAAGCCCTTCCTCTCCCAAATACTTCCACGCCTCAATGGGTATGTTATTTAGGCCGACCGCTTTAACTCTTCCCATCTTCTTCAGTGCTCTCATTACCTCTTCTTGTGTGATGCTCGACAGTCGGAGTTATTATGTTGTTGTTGTTGGTTAGTGATGCTTTCTCGTTCTTCGTAGTCAGTACTACCGCCGTTGAAAAGATTGTGAAAGTATGTCTGCCATGGCAACTTGATGTCTTGTGCTTTGACTAACACATGTCCATCTTCTCCTTTTATAAACTTCTCGCCTCCTCGGTCCTGCCTCTTTCGATTTCTAGCTTTGGCAATCTTGAACATATCATGCTCTTCGTCTTTTGTTTCTAGTCTTTTATACATCCTTTTATAAGCTACTGTCTTTGTCTCTGTCACTGCCTTCTTCGCCTCTTTCCTGCCGATTTTGTAATTCTCCTTCAATCTCACTTTCTCTTCCCCATTTGTACAGCTTAACAGTTCTCTAAAAATTCTTTGTTTGTCTTTTATTTTTTGTTGCACATCCTCGTTCCACCACCACGTCTCTTTAAGTACGGACGTCTTTCCTGTTATTACCCCAAGCGTTTCTCTCACCGTGTGAGTAATAGTAGTCGATAGAGCCTCCCACATATGATTTGTGCCATCATGCAGACGATCTAGTTTCGCGGAGATGAACTTGTCTCTGAATATACTAGTTTTTTCGTCTTTCAAACTTCCCCATCGAATCATGGGTGGAAATTTTTCAACCCCTTTACTCAGCTTTTGGCTCAATGCTATAACTACCGCTAATAAACGGTGTTGCGTCACTGTTGTCTCTCTTGGTATAACCTTGCAGTCCCTCCACAACCGTCGGTCTTCGCGCCTCATCAGGAAATAGTCGATTTGCGTGTTACGTCCTCCGCTGCTAAAAGTGATCAAATGCGATTCTTTTTTCTTAAAAAATGAGTTTATAATGCCTAGGTTATGGGCCACTGCTAGGTCTAGCAGATCTCTACCCTGTTCGTTTCTATCTCCATAACCAAACCTGCCATGTGCCGCTTGAAAACCATCGCTATCCTTACCAATGTGTCCATTAAAATCACCTCTGATACAAATTCGTTCCTCCCTGAGTATTGACTTTAACACTACGTCTAAGCAATCCCAAAACCCTTTCTTCTCTTGTTCTCCTAGTCCCACTTGGGGTGCGTAGGCGCAAATCACTGCCACTACCTCCTTATTTAGTACTAACTTCAACACCATAATTCGATCATTATATCTAATCACATCAATCACGTTCGTGTGTAATTCTAACTTTACTAGAAATCCAGTCCTACCCCATTCTTGGTCCCATTTGACCTCGAATACAACAACTTATACCCATTACACTCTTTACCTTTATTCTCTTTCCACCTAGTCTCAGTCTCATGGAGGCATGCTACATCTATCTTACGTCTCTTAAGTGTATCTACAACCTCCAACAATTTACCACTGAAGGTTTCTATATTCCAAGAGGCTACTCGTAGACTATCTTCCTTTTCCTTCCCCTTACTTACGCCCCTCTTCCTTAGACATAGTCTCATGGAAAAATCATGGCGTCTTTTATCAATTATTGCAACTAAAACTAAAAATCTAAGGTATGATACTGATGCCGAAAGTTTGAAACTAAATGTAAACAATCAAAATTACTTCAATGATAATAAGACAAAAAATGAAATTATATCACCTGGTTAGATTATTGCACACCAAGATCCAATAGAGCAACAGATCTGGGATAGATTTGATCGTTGTCTGATGCAAGAATCCGTGCATAGGAAGAGTTGCTCCGGTAGCCTGGAAATCAAAAAGCCAATGCACAAACAGACCAAGGCGGCGTACGGGAGTCGGACGGTGGTGACGCCAACGATTTTTCCCCCTCCGATTTCAAGATCCACGCGGTTCCGACCGATTCAGGAAAAAAAAAGTACTAATCTGGGGAAAATTGGAGCTCGGAGCCTAATAACGCTCCAAAGGACAGAACAATGGACGAAAACAGAAGAACAACGACGGAGGAGGAGAGGATGGATTTTACTTACAAAAAAAAAAGGAGGAGAGGATGGATGAACTCTGTGTTTAGGGTCAATTAGAAGGGCAGGGTAGAACTACTTATTCTGCAGTAGGATGATGTGTGTCCGTCCAAGACTTTGGGGTATTGTAGCATTCTTGCTTGCTGAGTTGATAAGGAAAAAAAAACAATAAGCTATGGCTTTCTCCTTCTATGCATATACATAATCTATCAGTATGAGCACATTCCTCCCCTCACTCCAACCACAGAAAGACCAAGAAAGAAGAGGAAGAAAAATTTTGGTTGGGTGATTGCCCCTCCCACTCATTTCTTAAAGTAACCTCTACCATAATTGACATTTTTCTCGAAAAGTTAAGCTCTTTTGTGGCTGGTCATGTGGAGAGGGTCTCAGAGAAGTTACAAGTTTGGGGCAGAAGCTGAGAGGCGCAATGTTTGAAGTGTAAGTAGCTGCACTGCTGCAGATTTCGTGTTTGGTGAGATAGCAACTCCTGAACAAGATTAAGGATTTACGACAAATATAGTCTACAATCTTTTCTGTCTTAATCTTTTAAGCTCTCATCAGGAATCCCATGTTGGGCTTGAGGTTTACTTTTCTGGTGAAAAAGAATATATTATGCATTGGCGTATTGGATTTCTCTATTCCTGCTTCCCTAA
>AP025044.1:5938326-5958954 GCA_036186865.1 Eustoma russellianum
AAAAAACTGTTTCGTATACGTGTTGGATACAAAAGAAAGTCTATGGCCTTTATTCATCATAGCGTGTTTGATACAAGGAAGCAAACTCTCTATCCTTTGAGATGGAGGTATTGTTTGTTTGGCTCTCACTCTCCCCAGACCCTAGCAATAGTTTTTATTGTCATTAGGATATACTGGGTATGTGTTGTTGTTGTTGTAGCGTGTTTGATACAAAAGAAAGTCTTTGGACTTTATTCATCACAGACCTTTTTTTCCTATGGGTAGAAAATTTGATCTCCAACAGAACAAAGGTATATAAACAAAACATTGTTAACTGATTAATACGTACCACAACCATTTCCAGAAACCCGAGGCTTGTTGGTCCCTTGTAGTTCTGTCAGATGAGAAGGAAAAAACATATATCAAGCAAGCAGTCAACCTCAAATAAAGGGGCTATAGAAGACTTACACTGGAACGAATGGATCTGAATTCATTGTCACAAAATCAGCAACCCTGAGAATTTCAAGTTCATTTAGACAAGCAACCATAACAGAGATTCCACCAGCAAAATTTACTAGTAAACTGGCATTACTCTTTGCAAGGTCGGGAGGCTGGATGAAGACCTTCAAGATATTTCAACTCTTCCTGCTAGCAGTCAATTATCTCATTAGAACTCAATTAGAATTATATAACAGAGTCACTAAGCTATAAACACCAATTCAGTTGCTTCTCTAGGACTTGGGTAACAAACTAAGATAAACTACAGTTTCCTTTATGTTTTCCCTACCAATCATATTTTAGATGATCACAAAGGGAACGAAACATGACAATCCAATAAAAACATTACCCCATTGACTTAGAGTCCCCGTCTATGACGGAGTAGGGGAGTCGGATATTCGCAACCATACCCATGTGATAGAAACACACAAAGGTTGTTTCCCGATGATCCATAATGAAAATTGCGTCTTGTCGATCAACTGCTACTTCACAATATAAGGAGCGCAACCAATTTAGTGAGTTATTTTGCTTTATTCCATCATAGTGTGTCCAATGGACGTAAAACATGACAATCCAAAAATTATAAAAGGACAAAGAATGATAATTCATAAGCACCGAAAGTTTCTGCTTAATAAAACATGCCACTAAGGCAAGCAAAGTAATGAATCAGCACTCTTTCTGGACACACTTGCAGCAAACAGCATATTAGACCAATAAAAGAGAACTGGCTTAATTTCAGGCAAACATCTACACCAATGGGACTGCTATTGAGTGGAATAAGCTCACAATTCTTTCTTTTCTTTTACAGAATCATGAAGTGGACTTCTATCCAAGAAACAGAGCAAAGTTTCGATTTTTATTCATTGAAATGCGCACGTTGGGTTCAGATTTCACCTCCACAACTATGTGGTTTGCACATAACACAAATTAATTTCGTGATAAACCAGCTGATGAAGTACAGAGATAAAAAGAAAACTAATCATCAAAGATGAGGGGTTTTAAGAGATTTGTGATGGCTATCAAGTCTGAGCTTTGATTGAAGTAAAGTGGTCCAACCAAGGCCAATCACTCTCTAGAGTCTTAAGATATCACATCATTCCAACACCAAATTCGAGAAACATCATGACAAACAATAAAGATGCTAACTTCAGAAAAGAAAACACCAAAGAGGAACTGCTGGAGCTGTTTCCTTCTATGGAAAAAACTTGATAATAAATTTTCCTGTAATTGAGAGTGCCAAACTCACCTCAAGAAATCCAGTTTCTCTTTCTAGCAACTGAAGCCTTGTCAATTCTTTACGCTTACCATGCAAATCTGGATATGCAGGTGGGTCTTTTGGCATTGGAGGTGGCAATGATGGCACCCTACTAATGCCACCTGTACCAGGCATTTCTTCCCCAAAATACGAACACCAAACTTTATCGAAACAGAAAGCCCAGATAGAAAAACACTAGAACAAGAGAATGTAGTCTACCATTCAAAATTAACCCCAAGGGTTTCAATAAAAAAGGTCTTAAAAATCAACAACACTGTATTATGTACTTCACATAAGATAGAAATTTTGTGTATGATCAGCTGGTGCAAATTTGGCACAAAAACTGAAGGGCAAAAAGAAAAAGAAATTTTGGGTTCAACAATGCAAGGTATGGGTAAAGAGGAGCCCAGAGAGAATCAGAATCAATAGAAACTCGAAACCCGAAAACCTCTGTCACGAAAATCTGTGAAAACGCACAGTATCGGCACACACACTTCTAATTCCGTACCATAAGCCTGTAATAAACAAATCTCAGAGCCTGGTGCACAAGAAATTTGTCTTATTCATACATAATAACTATAATATAATAGTACCATTATGCTGGAGTTGATTACTGTGTATTTTGGCTAAATGGGATCTCATGCTTTAACAAAAACATTAGACAAAAATGTGGAAAGAAGTAATGCTGATTTCTTGAAAGAAGAAAAAAAGGGTCAGTGATGATAGAAGGATTGCATCATGGAGTCTGAATGTTTGAGAGTTCCAATGATGTTTAGATGGATGGGCTTTCATATGACATGCTGTCAAAGTTGCTACTTGATGTAATTGGCTCTAGTTGATACTTTAGCAGATTATCTGCAAATGTACGTTTGAATTTCCAAAGCCCCAATGTGAATATTTGGATATTGTTTTCAGGTTTAACTCCACCCAGTAAGGATCTCTGTCATTTCGGATCTCATAGGATGTGTATGGATGTAACTAGTAGAAGTTTGTCATAGCACAGAGACATCACAAGGAGCCCATTGGGGCCGGAAGAACAAGCGACGGGCTGACATGTCAGCCTATCATATCATTCCACATGCCAATAGTGCTCCCACACTATGCAGCTAGCCTGGAGGGGGTTCAAACATTTTTGCCTTCGGCAATATTTGAACCCCTGACGTTCCTTTCGAAACTCACTATCTAAAACCACTGGGATATGTCCTGGAGACTTAGATATTGTTATCAGTTTTTGAATCATGTTGAGACAAATTTGGACCTAGGTTTTTTTTTCTCGTAGGAACTAAGTGTTGGGTGATGTTCAGATGACATTTACTGTTACTGTTTGGGTTGAGGACTCATCCTTTTACCCACAAATGAAGTAGTTTGCATAATGTGTGATGTTTAGATAGAGCTGTAAATGAATCAAGCCGTTCGACTATTTGGCTCGTTTGGCTCGAGCTCGAGCTCGAACTCGGTTCGGATAAAAGGTTGATGAACAGAGCTCGAACACTTTTTTCTGTTCGAACTCGGTAAGTGGCACCGTTCGTTTAAGGTGTTCGGCTCGTTAATGTTGTTCGTGAGTTAAATGAACCAAGCTTGAACAATTAAATATGTTCGTTTAAATAAACGAACAAGCTCGGCTCATTCGCTAAGTTAAATAAACCGAGCTTGAACAACGTAATACTCGATTCGTTCGGCTCGTTTACAGCCCTATGTTCAGATGACATTTAATATTAATGTTGCATTTCTAAATGTAGTGTCAAGTATAAAACTATGTAAATGTAGTGTCAAGTATAAAACTATGTAATTTTTATTAAATACTCTTCATTTCAAGAATATTGTCACAATTGGTTAATATATATAGTTGGTCAAACTTTAATTATCAGCACAATAGTTTATAAAAATAATCTCCAATTTAAGACTAAATTTCACAAAGCAATGTGCAACATACATTAATGGTTTGATTTTAAATGGTGTCTGACCAATTATGTATTTGACTTGTCGTGATAATATTTTTTGGACGGAAAGAGTATGCTATTATGTTTTGATCCTCAATATGTTTTTTTATTTTTTGAAAAAATTGCACCACAATGTTCACTAGTTTTTCGTAAAATATCCAAATCTAATTTGGTGGGGCTTAGGATAGTGGGGAAGAGAGGAGGGAGGGCTCCATAAAAGAAGGAGAAGGAAGGAGAAAGAATGGAGGAAGAAGAATAGAGAAAGATGACGCTCACATAGGCAGGGGAAAGGAAAGGCAGAGGGGAGTCGCTACAGAGATGAAGAAAAGAAGAAATAAGGAAAATGTTAATGGAAGTGGAAACCTGCAATCACATGTCATCAACAAGTCACTTGAATTTTTATGAACATTTCGTAAAAGATTCAAATAAAAATTATAATAAAATTAAGTTTAGATATTTTGTTAAGAAAAAATAAACCTTCGATTAGAAAATGTAATTTTATTTATTTATTAAATTATGCATTGTGCATTGTTCACTTTGATAGTATTGAACCAAAAGGTCATTCTCTGACTCTGAGGCCCATCGCCTCAATCTTAAGAAGTATTGTGAAGGATGCAAATCAAGAGCCCAACCGCCTTCTAGGTTGGTGAGGAGTTACGCAATGACCTACACAAAATGTCTCCTAAAAATCAAACCTTCGGCTTAGCCACACCGTAGATGTTTCTGGATTCAAACTCTTGATTTCTTTGATAGTCTACTTGACTATCAACCATAATAATATATCTCATCTGAATGTCTTGCATGCAAGTGGGACCATTGAAGAGTGGGAAAATACAGTTCGGATCACCTGACCCCCCAGTGGGGGCGGTAAGAGATGACCGCCCGCCACGTGGCACACAGGGGGGGTGGTGAGGCTGGATGGGGGTCACCCCTGTCCAGCCTCACCACCCCCCCTGTGTGCCACGTGGCGGGCGGTCCCGAAGGGGGTCACCAAGGGGGCGGTCAGGGGATCCCGTTCCGGGAAAATAGGTTGAAAAGATGAATGCCGTACCTAAGATCTGAGAGTGTGCATGTGACTGCAGGCCTAGGATGGAAAGAAGAAGATTTAAGAAAGAAAAGTTTAATTAAAGGTTGAACCCAAAGCATTAAAGGTCCATGTCAAATTTAGTCTCAAAGGTATTGTAAGGATATAAATCAGTTATCCAACGGCCTGCTAACAGGAGGTTGATCATATACACAGTAGTCTGCATAAGAAGTCACCAACACTGCAGGTAAGCCTACAGGCTAAGGAAGCTCCACACTATGCACTTGCTGGAAAGGGGCTCTATTGTCTTTGATAAGAATTGAACCACTGACCTTCCTTTCGAAAACTCATGTCCAGAACCATTTGGGTTATGTAATGGAGACCAGACAAGTTTATTTAGGTTTCACAGTCTGCAGAGAAGCGAGTGGTAACTGCAATGACACTGCAAAATCGTCCTCGTTTTCATCGGTGCACAGTGGCAAATTCGAAGGATGCTTTGTGTTTCTCGACTTAATAATATATACATATATATATATATATGTATATATGTATATATATATATGTATCTGTATATATATATGTATGTATGTATATATATATATATATGTATGTATGTGTATATATATATGTATATATCTGTATATGTATCTATATATGTATGTGTATATATGTATATGTATGCATGCATGCATGCATGCTAGCTTTATTCAGTTAAAAGTTTTAAAATGCAATGACACATTAACCGTTATATTCTATTTCCATGATCCATAGCTTTAGAAAAATAATTTCTAAAATATTATAGATGATACGTGGACCAATCAAATTTCCATGATCCATAGCTTTAGAAAAATAATTTCTAAAATATTATAGATGATACGTGGACCAATCAAACTTCATATAAAAACAAACAAATAAATAAGAAATAATAATAAGTTTGTGAGGTCTGCTTCAAATTAGTCCCCGCGAAAGGAGCATGGTTTGGTCTCAAGCCCCCTCCAATGCTTGTGATAATAAGATTTGAGAAAAGAGAATAAAATCTGATGATGTCAGATTTATCACCAATGTAAAAGTTGAAATATCTGGGGGTAGGCTGTTATCCTTCCGTCAGCAGTCCTTCAAGGAAACCTGAGAAAGGAAAGAAAGCGTTAGGGATCCCCAGGGCAGCGGGATCCCAAGGCGCTGCCCTGGAAAAACCCTCCGACGCTCAAGTCAGTTGTGGGCATTTTAACATATAACTTATACTGAAATGAAGGTTGTGTGGAACCTGTTTGAGGTCGGCCAAGGTATTAACCGAGCTGAGATAAGTCCAGTTGGTCTCTTATTAGACTTGGAGCTCCTTATTGTTGAGGAAGCTCTTTTATACTTGGCGAGGCTGGGAGCTGAGTGTCCCAAAGGGATGAGGTGAGGACGTCTGGCCGGCTTGCATGGCAGCCGCGTAGCTGCTAGGGATTGCTGTGCTGGCAACTCTCCTCTGCATGGCCAACAGCTGGAGAGATAAGACTGCATGTAGCCACGTAGCACACAAGATTATGACTGTTATGGTCTGGCCGAGGTCAGTAGTTAGAGACCCATGGCCGAGATAAACTACTGAAGACCCTTGGCTAAGTACCAAGGACCTGAGTCCGAGATCCCCTTTACAACCGAGATGATAGATTGCTTGGGCAAAAATGTTACTGACGCTTGGGCCGAGGTTCTCTGATCGAGCTATTCTCTCGCTGAGATAGGGCTTTGAAGCCGAGATAAGACCCTTTGGCCGAGGTAAGGTCATTGAGCCGAGGTGAAACCCTTAGGCTGAAGTGGGGTCGTTAAGCCGAGATGAATTATTCGTCCGTGATGACTTGGTCAGTCTCCGGGCCGACCTGCGGTACTTAGTCACTTTGATGCCCTTGTTCTAGCATTGACCGTTATTGACTAACGGGGGGTATTTTTTGGATCATCACTTGCCCCCCGGATTAGTTTGGCCGAGCTGACCTGAGAGGGCAGGCTAATCTGTTCAAATTCTTTATCGTCCCTTGACGATGTGTTGACCTTTGATCAAGTCATTCCACGTATTTATTAAGTGCAGAGTACGAAGCGTCCTTGTCACTTTTTGGCTGACCTGATTGGACTGAACTGATCAGACGGATCATTTTATTGGCACGTGTCCATTTCGGATTGGTAAATCCCGTGCATTTATTATTTGTACAAACCGAGGTGACGACGGTACAACTTTTTTTGGTACGGCGGTGCATGATTCGGTGTCAGCCAGTCTTAATTGTGGCGGGGGGATCAAGGTCGGCCCTCTCGAGGCGACCTTTGGAATGGCCGAGATCCCTGTCTATAAATAGGTCTTTGCTCCTCATTTTTGCTCTTTACTTTCGGCTTGCTTTCATTCTTGACTTTAGCTCTTCCTCGGTGTCAGCTTCTTCTCCGGCATTAATCCTCCGTACTCCGGCGGTCTTTCTTCTCTTCCGGCAAATCGCCTGTAAGTCTCCTATCCTAGCTTCCATGTCTTCCGCTTTTGATTCGCAAAACCGCTCTGAGGGAGCTTCCTACATTGGTAATGAAGGAACCCTCAGTTCCTCGTCAGAACGGACGGTTGTTTCTGAGAACCATCTTCTAGCTCGGCCATCAGGTGGCGCTGGTGATGTCGCCGGCCCTAGTGGCCGTGCTCCGCCGGACAGAGCTGTGACTGTAGTTGAGGTTTCTCCGGAACAGGCAGAAACCATCCCTCCTCCGGGTACTGTCATGGTGCCCAGTAAATCTAGGGTTTCAAGTCTGCCAGTAGGGGTTGTTTATAGGGGGTCTCCTTCAGCCGAGGTCCAAGAGTCATTCTGTACTCTGTCCGAGGTGGACATATCCTTGATATGTGGAATGTATGACATCGATGTCGAACAATTTGACCCTATTCTTCCTTTAGCCAATCAAACAGCCTATGATCCTCCTGCGGGATATGAGGCTATTTATGAGGAGTATTTCCATTCTGGGTTCCGTCTTCCCGTTCCAGTCTCTCTATTTCGAATTCTTCACTCTTACAATCTTAGGCTTCCTCAGATCAAGCCTAATAGTTTGAAAATTATTCTATCTTTTTTCCTATTCCTTAGAGCATCCGAGATCTCTTTTGATCAAAGAATCTTTAGGAGTCTGTTTTCCTGTAGGTCTTCTGAGAGTTGGTATTATTTTACCAAAAGGGTGACCTCTAAGGATTTCAACTTTGTTATTCATATACCTACTTTTAAGAAGAACTGGAAGGGTAGATTCTTTTACATCAAGAAGTTAGGGTTACCTCGGCTAGACATATGGAAGTCGGGTAAGGTCGACAACATGAAGCCGAGCTCAGAATATTGTGATGAGGTGGCCAAGTTATATTCTCTGCCCACAGTCATTGACTGGTATAGGGTAAATGACTCTGTTCTGAAGGCAGCCGACCTGAGTTCCTTAGCTTCAGGTCCTCATTATAAGCCCCTTTCTCTAGAGAATTTGGCAATAGTCCGGGGTATGCTCTGATACCTGTGCTCCTTTTTCGTTCTTTGTCTGCCCCCATTTAACCTTGCGTACCTTATGCAGGTTCCATGGCTCCTGGAGGCAAAGAGTTTGCAGCCAAGATTGCTAAGGCTGCAGCCTGCAAGAAGGCTCAAGCTGCTAAGGCAAGGGCCGAGGCTGCTCAAGGACTGCCCCCAGCTGAAGGCACTGCCGAGGCTGAGGTAAACCAAGCAATTACAATTGCATCCGAATCAACCACTCCAGGTATTTTTCCTTTCTTAACCTGTTGAATTGTTCCCTTGGGTGGTTTATCTTACTCGGATTATTATAGCAGAGGCAAGGGTCGAGATCCCTCAGAAGAGTCCAGCTCCAGTTGATCTTGGACAGACCCAGTAAAATGCGGGCTTTGTTCTAGGGAAAAGGCAGAGGGAAGATGCCCCTATCCCCGAGGCCGAGATGCTGCCTGCTCAAGAGCAAACTCTAACAGTAGGCGAATTTGACGAAACCGAGACTGTGATGAACCCGGCTGTTGCCAAGAGGATGAACAGTTTAATTCTGCCCATAGACAAACATCGTTTCTCAACCGCATCTTGGGGCAATTTAGTCAATTCTGTTCATATCAACTCTGCCATGGTATAGACTAACTTGTCTGGTTATACCTATTTAGACATTTCCCTAACTCTGTTTTGGTGTAACAGCTGAAAGTCCAATTGTCAGAACTCATCAGCCGAGGTGAAGAGTTACAAAGTCAGCTGATAACCAAAACCAAAGAGTCTGAAGCAGCCTCTCAAGACATCACATCCCTGAAATCCGAAATCAATAAGCTTCAAAGACAAAAGGAAGAAGCAGAGGTCAAATGGGCCACAACTAACTCTTTAGTGGCCGAGATGGAGAAGAGAAATGCCGACTTGGAGTCCTGTTATAACCAAGTGATGGCAGAGTCGGGGAAGAAGGATGCTGTGATCACATCTCTGCAAGAGAAATTGGAACAGCAAGCATCCAATTTTGCACTTCAACTTTCAACGGCCAAAGCTGAGGCAGTGGCCGACTTCAGGAAATCTGAGCTTTTTGAAGAGAACATGGTGCTGCTGCAAGGCCCAGTTCTGCAGATGGGCCAGACAAAGGCCATTGACGTCTGCGCCGAAGTTTGCCCCTAGCTGAATAAAGAGGATCCTCGGCTGGTTGAACTTTATAACTCCCATGCCGAGGCCGAGTTCGAAGCTCAATTTCTGAAGTTCTCTGAAGGAGCAGACTTGCGCGAGGATGAAGAACAGATTTGGGCTTGTACTTAAATTGAAACATGTACTCGGTTATCAATGAGAATTTCAATCTTCTAATCTTGCGGTTCTCTTTTGTCTTCGAATCTCAGCTTTTCAGTATTTTCATTAAGTTTATTTTTCAAACTTGTTTTTGCCGAGCTCATATGTCGGCCTGGCTAATATTGATCAAGCTCGTTTAGGCGAAACTAAGTCCCCGAGCTATAGCATACTCCTGAGCTCTTCAAGTTTATTGTGGCCGAGTTCCCGCATCGGTCTCACTAAACCTGCTCAGTTTTTTAAAAAAATTGACAAAATAAATGTTACCTTGTCACGCTGAGCTAAGATAATCTGGTACTGCCTTGGCTGAGATCCCATTTAGAGGGCGATACTCCTCTGAGCATATCCGACGTATGCTAACCGAAGTGAGATATGGAGGTATCTGCCCCCCAGACCTTTTCCAAATTTGCCAAGGTCGTATAAGTTCCTCCTTTAGCGGGTTATTGCCTCGGGCAGGCCGAGGTCTTGATGTACCCTTTAGCGGGCATTCGCCTCGGTCCCGCCGAGGTCTTTTTCCACCCTATAGCGGGCTTCTGCCTCGGTCCTGTCGAGGTCTTTTTGTACCCTTTAGCGGGCTATTGCCTCGGACGTGCCGAGGTCTTTTTGTACCCTCTGGCGGGCATTTGCCTCGGGCAGGCCGAGGTCTTTTGTTGGAAACTTCTCCATTCCGCCAAGTTGTCCACCTCATTGTGAGTTGGATAAGCACAAATGTTTTATTGCCGAGGAGTCTCATGCACCGAATGGTGACTACCTTTATCGAATGGCGTACAGACTCATTACAAGGCCGAACTGGGGGGGTTTCGACTGTACAAGAAAATTGGTCCCCACTTAGAGCTCGGCTCACTGTCGTAGCAGCCTAATTCGCTTGCCGTCCTTGACTCAGAGTTGCTGCTCAGATTGGCATCCACCCCGGGAATTATCTATGTCATGCCTGCTGGGCACCCTTGATTTCGGATTGTAAAATTGCCGTAGGTGGCCGAGGTCAACCAGACGCACAATCTCCTGGCCGAGTTGCCTACAATCTTCCGTATCATGTCCAATATCATGGTGATGTAGGCAATAAAGTTGTGGGTTCCTCTTATGGAGTGACCCTGCAAGGGGCTGTGGCTCTCTGGCCAGCCCTTTCTTTCTCATGTAGGAAAGGATATGGGCCTTTGAAACCAGCAAAGAACTTCTTTCTCTGCCCTGGCCCCCTAGCTGAACCTTGACAGAGCTCCTTTCTCGCTGCGGGACCTTGTTATGTTCCCCAAGTCTGAATGGCAGAGATGAGGTTGGAGTGCATTGTATGCTCTGATAATCAGACCTCTACGCTGAATATCCTGCTTCAATCACAATCTCGGCTTGACATTCAGAATGATATCCCGGCCGAGATGGGGAATATTCCAACTCCTGTGCGCTGGATTTTCTGGGAGAGGGGCCACTGATACCTTTTGCTAAGGCTTTCCCTCTCATCTTTATTACAGCTTGGAATGCTGCCGGATTTTGAGCCACATAATGTATGGTTCGCATATGTTCTTCATATGTGAAGGTAATAGGAGTTGAAAACTCTTTTGGCTCCATGGAGCTCTGAGCAAGTTGTTTCTGGGAGGATTTTTGATTCCCGGACGTCATGGGTTCCTCGAACCCTTGACTATCCTTTTTGCTCATCTTTCTCTCAATAGCTTCCAAGGACAATTAAGAGGACTCTGGGTAGTCACTGGAGGAGCCTTGAGTTGATATTTCGTAAGTAAAGGGATCCGGAGGTTCAGGCCCTTCCCCTAACGCCAATTTGATGATGTCAGATTTATCACTAATGTAAAAGTTGAAATATCTGGGGTAGGCCGTTATCCCTCCGTCAGCAGTCCTTCAAGGAAACCTGAGAAAGGAAAGAAAGCGTTAGGGATCCCTGGGCGCTGTCCTGGGAAAACCCTCCGACGCTCAAGTCAGTTGTGGGCATTTTAGCATATAGCTTATACTGGAATGAAGGTTGTGTGGAACCTGTTTGAGGTCGGCCAAGGTATTAGCCGAGCTGAGATAAGTCCATTTGGTCTCTTATTAGACTTGGAGCTCCTTATTGTTGAGGAATCTCTTTTATACTTGGCGAGGCTGGGAGCTAAGTGTCCCAAAGGGATGAGGTGATGACATCTGGCCGGCTTGCATGGCAGCCGCGTAGCTGCTAGGGATTGCTGTGCTGGCAACTCTCCTCTTCATGACCAACAGCTGGAGAGATAAAACTGCATGTAGGCCACGTAGCACACAAGATTATGACTGTTATGGTCTGGCCGAGGTCAGTAGTTAGAGACCCATGGCCGAGATGAACTGCTGAAGACCCTTGGCTAAGTACCAAGGACCTGAGTCCGAGATCCCCTTTACGGCCGAGATTGTCTTCTGGCCGAGATCTTTAAAATGGCCGAGATGACAGATTGCTTGGGCAAAAATGTTACTGACGCTTGGGCCGAGGTTCTCTGATCGAGCTATTCTCTTGCTGAGATAGGGTTTTGAAGCCGAGATAAGACCCTTTGGCCGAGGTAAGGTCATTGAGCCGAGGTGAAACTCTTAGGCTGAAGTGGGGCCATTAAGCCGAGATGAATTATTCGTCCGTGATGACTTGGTCAGTCTCCGGGCCGACCTGCGGTACTTAGTCACTTTGATGCCCTTGTTCTAGCGTTGACCGTTATTGACTAACGGAGGGTATTTTTTGGATCATCAAAATCTAAGGTGAAGAGTAGTTATAAAGAAATTACCTCTAACATGTGTTCTAATGTAGCCTTTTTAATGGCGTTGTTAGTAACCGTGATCCATATATTAAATAGCTTCTCTAATACACTAGCACATCATATTTCTATTATTATGTCATCTATGCAAGTATATATAGAGACATGGGTCTTACTAGAAGCAATCTCTCTATCTCTTGGGATGGATGTATTGTTGTTTGCCTCTCACCCTCCCCATGTCCTAACAATAGCAAGAGATAGAGATATTGTTTGATGTCTCTTAGCCTCTCCAGATCTTAACGATAGCTTTTAATGTTGTTGGAATACACTGAGTATGATTGTTGTTGTTGTTGGTTGTTGTTGATAACGATTGTAGTCACGGGTAAAAGTGATCAAACATAGCCATAGATCCCCAATTTTGAAGGGATGTGTTCTATGTTTTTGCTATCATGACATCTGATCTTATTCATTGGTCTTATATGCGTACATTCAAGAATAGTTTCTTGGCCATTCAAAGCATTGAAGGCAACTTTGATGATACATGGCCCGAAATCCTCAAGTTGATTCTGGTAGTTTATATCTTGAACAATGTATCAACTCAAATATCAACTGAGCTGTATTATAAAAACGATTTTTACAGTTTTTTTGTTCAATGTAATAGGAGTCTTGGGATATAACATTTTTAGAGGAACCCATGTAGCCAAGATTTGATATTCATAGAAAACATTGTCTTTGAAAAATAAGACACTTTTGATGAAACACCACATAAGCAAATCTCCAAATGCTTATCCATGTTGCTATTGCGTATGTTGCTTCTTACCTCATTCAACTTACTCCTTGGAAGGCTTTGGTTACATGTTCATCCAATCCACTTTAGTATCTTCATCTTTATGTCACATCGCAGCCTGCGCTACACTAGGTTACACAAAAAAAATCGTTTTTACATTAATTTAAAGTCTAAAAGGGGTTTTAAAAAAGTAAAAGGGTTTGTTGGACGCCTCATGGTCAACATTCTCACTTCCGCTCCATCCATTACTGCTAAAAAAATATATGCTCGCCAAGACAAGGGACAAAGCATTATTTTGTCTTTTCGAAGTGTGCGAGGAAAAAGTTACTATAACAGGTAGTTCACAAATCACAGTAATGTTTTTCAAACTTAAACCAACTCAGACGACCAGTAATCCCATAAGTTGTGGTAGTTTTTTTCTTTCGAAGAAAGCATCTTTGCATTAATACTAAAATGTTACAAAAAAATACATCATGGCAAATTGTAAATAGAATCACTCAAAGTTGTGGAACATTGCCATGCACAAACTGATTTCGGCAAAACCAGATGATATAGACTGCCGTGTAAAAGATGTATCGTCATTCTCCTTGACCATTATCTGTATATTGAGTGCTACACAAATTATCCATAACCCAACTTTCAACAGTAGTCTTCCGATGAAAAATAGCCATTTAGGTGACGGGAGAAGTAGTCGCCAAACACCGTGTGCCCAATAGCAATCACGTAGAGCATGTAAATTGTTAGAAAAAGTACATTAAAGTACGTTTTCATGTGCTCCAAACTTATATAGAGCGTGTATAAGGTTGGTCAAGAGATTGGTATGGAATGTAGAAAACTGGGTGAACATCAGTTGGACATCGATCTCCAACATAGATCGATCGAAGTACATCGATCGATCTATGTTAGAGATCGATGTGGATCTGAGGACTTCGAACGATGACTTCGATCGATCGAAGTCACATCGATCGATCGAAGTAACTTTGAAGTAAGAGATCGATGTAGTCTGTTCGACTTCGATCGATCACATCGATCGATCGAAGTGACATCGATCGATCGATGTGATCGATCGATGTCCAACAGACAGCTCTGTTCATCAGCAGTCACAGTTTTAATCCAAGAGTCATCTCCCTTCGGCCAAAAACGGTAATCAACGGCTCTTGGAGGTTAGAATAAGGCTGAGAGTGATTTCAAAGAATGTTTTTAACACTTCTAAGGTATATAAATAGAAGACCTTGCTACTTTCAATATATACAACCATCTTTTGCAAAATTTTTGAGTTCTCAGCATTATTGTGATCTTCTTCTTCTCTTTCTCTACCTTCAACAAGCAAGTTCATTCTTTCTCCTCTAGAGCAAAGGGAAGAAAGATAGCCGTTATATCCTGGGAAGCATTTGCTTGAAGACTACCTTGCTCTTTGGTAGGAGCAAAATTGCTTTAAGGACAGTGACTACTTTGTCACGTCTCGGCTTCATTTTCTGTGATTACCATATTCTCATTCCTCATTTCCAACAGTCTTAAAGCAATTTTGAGTTGAGAATATGGCAACAAGACAAGCACCAGTTCCTGATATGTCGAAGATGGAGCCATTCGATGGCAAGTTCTTCAAACGTTGGGCTGCAAAGGTGCTATTCTTCCTAGAGATGATTTCTGTTTCGTATGTGCTTGCTAAAGACAGACCAACAGATGAAACAGAAGGCAAAAAGTATGATGTTGATAATACTACGTGTAGAGGACATATTCTGCACTTCCTCTCCAACTCTCTATTTGACATTTATGTCAAATTTACATCAGCAAAGGATATTTGGGCAGCACTTCAGAATAAATATGGTTCTGAAGATGTGGGAAAAAGAAAGTATGTGGTCAGCGAATTTCTTAAATTCCAAATGGTGGACCACATACCGATCAATGATCAAATTCACCAATATCAACAATTGGTGGATAACATGGAACAAGAAGGCATTAAAGTTGATGAAACTTTTCAAGCAGCGGCCTTGTTGGAAAAGCTACCTTTGTCTTGGAGCAAATACAAGAAGAGAGGTAAACATGATGATGCCAAATTAACCTTGGATGCAGTCATCAAGCACATTCGCATTGAGGAAAATAATCGGCTTGATGACAATGAACGTGATGAAAGAAGTTCTCGAGCCAATGTGGTGGAGCACAAACCCAAGAGGCAAAAGACTCAGCAAAATGGCAAAGGTAAGACATTTGTGCAGGGACAAGGGCAGAAGAAGATGAAAGGCGCATGCTGGGTGTGCGGAAAGCTGGGACACAGAGCAGCCAAGTGCAACCAGCGGAAAGGCCAGTCCAGCAGTCAAGCACATCTTGTGGAGACAACTAGGACAAGTGACGAAGTCATTGCTGCGGTCGTCTTATCTGAGGTAAACCTTGTCGGTGGTGCTTCGGAATGGGTGGTAGACACTGGGGCTACCAAGCACATTGCAACCAGTAAAGATCTATTTTTTGAATATCAAGAAATAGATGATGGCGAGCAAGTCTTCTTGGGAGATGCACACGGTATCAAGGTTCTTGGTAAAGGAAGGGTGCTCCTCAAGTTGACTTCTGGCAAGAGACTGGAATTGAATAATGTGTTACATGTTCCTGCGATGCGTAGGAACTTGATTTCCGGAGTACTACTGAACAAGGCTAACATTAAACTTGTTCTTGAGTCTGATAAGCTTATTTTGTCTAGGAGTGGGGACTTTGTCGGGAAAGGGTATTGCTCCGGGGGCTTACTTGTTCTAGATGCTGTGTGTATTATGAATAATAAGAATGCATCAAGTTCTGCTTATGTTGTTGACTCTTTGAATATTTGGCATGCAAGGTTAGGACATGTTAATAAAGATGCGTTGAAAAGACTAAAGTTCACCAACCTAATCTCGTATGTATGTGAAGATGACTTTGAAAAGTGTGAGTTTTGTGTAGAAGCAAAACATCACAAGAAGTCGTTTAAATCTGTTGAAAGAACAACAGATAAGTTGGAACTCATACATAGTGATCTTGGTGACTTTAGAGGTTATACTAGTAAAGGTGGTAAAAGATACTACATAACATTTATTGATGATTTTTCTAGATATACTAGAGTTTATTTGTTAGCAAATAAAGATGAATCTGAAAGCATGTTCATCAGGTATAAAAATGAAGTTGAGAATCAACTAGATAGAAAAATCAAAAGGTTGAGGACAGATAGGGGTGGTGAGTATAATGTGTTGTCTTTACAAAGATTTTGTGAAGATAATGGAATTATACATGAGTTCACACCTCCTTACACTCCTCAATCTAATGGAGTCGCAGAAAGGAAAAATAGAACGCTTAAGGATATGATGAATGCCATGCTTATTAGCTCAGGTTTGCCTAATAATATGTGGGGAGAAGCTATCCTTTCAGCATGTCATATCTTGAATAGAATTCCACATAAAAAGACCAATAAAACTCCTTATGAACTTTGGAGAGGCTTCGCACCTAACCTGAATTACTTCAGAGTGTGGGGGTGCTTAGCTAAGGTTGGTATTCCAGAGTTCAAAAGAAGTAAAATTGGTCCTAAGACTAATGATTGTGTTTTCATAGGATATGCTCAAAATAGTGCTGCATATAGATTCATGTTGGTTGATAATGGTTCTATCGTTGAGTCTAAGAATGCTGAATTTTTTGAGCATATTTTTCCTATGAAGAAAGAGTCGTTAGTTAGTCCTAAATTTGAAAAAGGTGAGTCTAGTAAAGTGTCTAGTAATGATACTTCACCTAGAAGAAGTAAAAGGAAAAGAGTAGAAAAGTCCTTTGGAAATGATTTTGTCACTGCATTCATTTTAGAGAATGACCCCACAACGTATCAAGAAGCGGTAATGTCTATAGACTCTAAGTTTTGGAAAGAAGCTATCAATAGCGAGCTTGAGTCTATACTTAGCAACAATACTTGGGAACTCGTAGACTTGCCTAGAGGTTGTAAACCTATCAGTTGCAAGTGGGTCTTTAGAAAGAAACTAAAGGCGGACGGGACAATTGATAAGTTTAAAGCTAGACTTGTGGCTAAAGGGTTTACCCAACAAGAGGGAATAGATTTCTTTGATACCTATTCTCCTGTTGCTAGAATTACTTCTATTAGAGTGTTAGTAGCTTTAGCTTCAATTTATAAGTTAGTCATACATCAAATGGATGTTAAAACAGCTTTTCTAAATGGAGATTTAGAAGAAGAAATCTATATGAAACAACCTGAAGGTATGATAGCTAAAGGTCAAGAGCATAAAGTTTGCAGGTTGAAAAAGTCATTATATGGATTAAAACAAGCTCCTAAGCAATGGCATGAGAAATTTGATAATGCTTTGCTATCTAATGGATATGTTGTAAATGAAAGTGATAGATGCATTTACAGTAAGTTTGAAAATCTTGATGGTGTCATTATTTGTTTATATGTTGATGATTTGTTAATCTTTGGTACAAATCTTGATGTTGTAAATAGTACTAAAGTATTTTTATCATCTGTTTTTGAAATGAAAGACATGGGGAAAGCAGATTTGATACTTGGTCTTAGACTGATAGAGAAATGTGGGGGTTATATGCTTTCTCAGTCGCATTATGTTGAAAAGGTTTTGAGAAAATTCAGCCATTTTGATGTGAAACCTGTTAGTACTCCGTATGATGCATCCATAAGGTTAGAAAAGAATAAACATGATGGTGTGTCACAGTGTGAATATGCTAAGATCATTGGCAGTGTCATGTATCTCATGAATTGTACTAGGCCAGATATTGCATATTCTGTTAATCGTTTGGCTAGATATACTCATAGTCCAAGTAAAGAGCATTGGGATGCTTTGAAACGGCTATTGAGATATCTACGAGGGACTATGGACTTGGGGCTTGCTTTTACCGGAAGTCCTGCAGTTCTGGAAGGTTATTGTGACGCTAATTGGGTCTCAGATAATGATGAGATAAATTCCACCAGTGGGTATGTATTTACTTTGGGTGGTGGTGCCATTTCATGGAAGTCCTCTAAACAAACTTGTAAGGCTAAATCAACAATGGAGTCTGAATTTGTTGCTTTAGAACTTGCTTGTTCAGAGGCGGAATGGTTAAGGAATTTACTAGTTGATATTCCGTTGTGGACTAAGCCTATGCCATCTGTTTTTGTTTATTGTGACTCACAGGCAGCTATTGCTCGAGCAAGGAACAAAATATACAATGGAAAGAGCAGGCATATCCGTTTGAGGCACAATATTGTGCGTGACTTGATTAGTTCTGGGGTGGTTAACTTGGAATACATCAAAACCGAGTTGAACCTGGCTGATCCCTTAACTAAAGGCTTGAATCGAAAACTGGTTCTTAAGACATCAAGAGGAATGGGACTTGTTCCGTTGAGGTGAATTCTCTATGACAGGAACCCAACTCGCTATTAGTAGAGATCCTACAAACGGAGTTCAATGTGGTAAGAACACGTCATAGAAGAATTCTATAAAGTACTATTATTTGTCCTTCCTATAATGATGCACTTGTGGATAGTACTTATTACATTTTTGAGGGTGAGATGTAAATCTCTTAATGGATGATTCATAGCCATTATAGATGGTGGTGTGTTGTAATACACACTTGATGAATATCACCTATATAAGTGTGGAAGTGGGGCCGCTTCCTATGAGAGCCTGGAAAACTCTCTAGAGCGCTTATGAATTCTGGGATTGGGTGCAGGGCCATTAATGCACCACATCGCGAACTTGTATGAAGTTAGGTGTTGACATGTCATTTGTATGATCATATAAACAGTAGTGAAATATGTGGTTCAAGACGGTTGTCACCCTATTTCCGTTTATATATCTTCAGATGTACTATCGGATAGTTCAAGACGTTTGTCACTACTCCGTTATGTGTCTTCATCTTATTTTGATTGAGAAGAAGTCCGTTGTTTATCATATGAAAGGTTCATATATAAGTTTGGATCATGTGGGGGATTGTTAGAAAAAGTACATTAAAGTACGTTTTCATGTGCTCCAAACTTATATAGAGCGTGTATAAGGTTGGTCAAGAGATTGGTATGGAATGTAGAAAACTGGGTGAACATCAGTTGGACATCGATCTCCAACATAGATCGATCGAAGTACATCGATCGATCTATGTTAGAGATCGATGTGGATCTGAGGACTTCGAACGATGACTTCGATCGATCGAAGTCACATCGATCGATCGAAGTAACTTTGAAGTAAGAGATCGATGTAGTCTGTTCGACTTCGATCGATCACATCGATCGATCGAAGTGACATCGATCGATCGATGTGATCGATCGATGTCCAACAGACAGCTCTGTTCATCAGCAGTCACAGTTTTAATCCAAGAGTCATCTCCCTTCGGCCAAAAACGGTAATCAACGGCTCTTGGAGGTTAGAATAAGGCTGAGAGTGATTTCAAAGAATGTTTTTAACACTTCTAAGGTATATAAATAGAAGACCTTGCTACTTTCAATATATACAACCATCTTTTGCAAAATTTTTGAGTTCTCAGCATTATTGTGATCTTCTTCTTCTCTTTCTCTACCTTCAACAAGCAAGTTCATTCTTTCTCCTCTAGAGCAAAGGGAAGAAAGATAGCCGTTATATCCTGGGAAGCATTTGCTTGAAGACTACCTTGCTCTTTGGTAGGAGCAAAATTGCTTTAAGGACAGTGACTACTTTGTCACGTCTCGGCTTCATTTTCTGTGATTACCATATTCTCATTCCTCATTTCCAACATAAATTGTCCTCCTCTCGTTGATGGCATATAGCGCGTAAGACGTTTTCGTGCATGTACCGTAGACGGAGGAATAACGCCGTTGGCAGTAAGTTGTGGTAGTTTTAACTGTTTGGTTGAGACGAAAACTCAAAAGGGTCTAAATCCACTAAAACTCGGTGACTTTGACCATCGACTTATCTAACCATTAATTAATTTATTAACGATTTGGTTGACCTATTCAATTCAATGTCATCTATATAAATAAAAACTTTAACTCATTGATTAGCAAATTTAACACGATTTTAAATACATACACACACATAAAGAATGCTGTTTTCATAATGGACTACTGAAAAATGAATGGGGTAAATGTATGTCTGTGTTTATGTATCTAGCTATGTTTTGGATATATATACACAAACAACCTAATATCTTTATATCTATGCATATATGCATTTATGTGTACATGTGTATGTAATTACATACGTTTTCATATTCTAACAATACGTATATATGCATGTACGTTTATGTGCATGTTATGTTCATAAACAATCTAATAATTATTGATTCAGTAATTTATGACTTAACAACGTTTGTGATTTTCTTTATAGTGTGAGATTACAAAAGGTCTATGTCAAATTATTAGAAGTATATGTTAATGGGGAAGGGGCATGGACAAGATAGATCACCCTTTTGAATCGTGCGCTGTCCCTTGTGTTGGCGAGCATATGAGATGGATTTATGGAATCAATGTTGTCTTTGTCATTTGACAAACAAAATAGATCAGCCATTTTGTACTTATGATTTAAAATGTTCCATGAACTTTGACCAATTATCTTCTTAGACATTGTACCATGATTATTTCGAGCAAGACCAAAACACTGAATTATTACTCGAGCTTCCTTTAATTATTTTGTGATGAGGTCAAAGAAAAAAATTTGAATAAAGAAGATATGCATCATGATGGATATAGAAGAAGCA
>AP025044.1:5970296-6008320 GCA_036186865.1 Eustoma russellianum
ATACTCTTTTTTTACTTTAGAATATAATAGAACAAAGTAAAATAACCTACTAAATTGGCTGCGCTTCTTATATTGTGACGTACCAGTTGATCGACACAGCTTGACGCAATTTTCATTACGTATAATCGGGAAACAAAGTTTGGGGTTTTTTAACACATGTTTATGGTTGTGTATATCCGAACTCTCATATCCGCCTGCCATAAACAAAAATATCTAAGACGATTTGGTAATGTTATTGTTGTTGAACACTATAAGAAATTCTGAAATTTGCTGTCACTGAAAAATCGGCCGCAAATATTAAAAAAAGGGTCGCTCAAGAAGTTTGCGATCGAAAAAATTCACAAAAATAACGATCGTATATCACTAGTCACTTAGTCTCAAATTTGCTATCGTTATACAAACGGTGGCAAATTTCTTACCATTTTTGTGATTGTTTATATAGTCGAGAATTTGTGACTGATTTTTTTAGTGGATTTTGCTTTATTTTATCATATTTCAAAATCAAAAAACATAACATCTCTTATATGTAAATTTTGTTTTATTCTATTATATTTCAAAATCAAAGAACATAACATCCCTTATCTATTGAAAATGGAAACACTCTCTTCACAGTGGTGAAAACTATATATGTGATATGTACAAGGAGAACTTAGAGAAATAGATGGAAATTATCCTAATTTCTATGATACACAATAAAAATACGATAGATGGAAATTATCCTAAATTGACCTGTATTAAGATCTAAAATATTAATGTTTGCTACTGTTTTATTTGGTCGCAAATCCTAAATTCACCAATATTAGGATCTGAAAGATTAGTGTTTGCTACTATTTTATTCGGTCGCAAATTACAAAAAGCGGTCGCAAAACATATTTTCATTAAATTTAATCATTTTAAATACAATCTATCAAACAATTAAAATCTATATTTAAATATATTAAATCCAATCTATAACAAAAAGCCAACAAACGGTCTCAATCACTGTCCAATTCATTTTAAAAAATCAAATATAACATTAAATACAGTTGATATCAAATCTACTATCCAACCTATTACAAATTGTACGAAACAATCCATTGCAAACATACACAGCTAACATAAGCACGGCATAACCTCCGGAATATAGCTCATTTAGTACTCGAGTTAGGGACTTGTTTCAAAAGGTGACGAGTTCGAATCCAGGAACACGTACAGTATAGGTGTTCTACTGCTGCTAGGCCAAAGGCCTGGTTTGGAGGGATACCTTGTGTGGGTCACCCCAGTAATTATCCAACCTATGAGGCCGCTGGACTCCAAATTTGCATTCTCCACAATGCTCTTTAGGACTGGAGCGGTGAAGACCCTTGCTTTTGATCCAAGCACAAGTCCACTTCCAGACTAGAAACATGGGAATTCTCCGAGACACTGGCGGCAAAGCATCATTCCAAAAGGTCTCCATAGATATTCACAAGGTTGCAGCAGGCATGTTATAGAAAGTAGCAGGAGTGCTGTAGAATATTTGTCCCGATTGCTCGTGTTTGAACTTTATACCCAACTGCCTTTCCATTCATCACTTTGTAGAAAGTCTTGAAAAGGAAAAAGGAGAGTATAGTCAAACAATGTGCTACAAAGGAAAAGAGATAGACACATCATACCCTGAAAACAGCAACAAGTAGCAAGGAGTCCAATGATTACCATCATAAAGAGAAGTCATAACGCAACAAGTTTCATATATTTGCTACTAACTAAACAATTCATATATACACAGGGTGAGCCTTGTAGCAACTGATAAAGTTGCTATTTTGTGACTTCAGGGTTCGAGCTGCAAAAACAGCTTCTTACATAAAATGTAGGATGAGGCTACGCACATCAGATCGCGAAGCGATCTGGCTCCTCGGATCTTGCGCAAACACGGGACCAATCTTGTCTGATGTATTCAAAAGGAAGGACAAAAGCATAGGTGCCAAAGAAGCGCTAGCAACGGCATATACCTTTGACCAGCGATCCTCATCCACTATCGGAATTGTCAATCTTCTTGGAAGTGTCAATGGTAGTTCAAGCAGGAAACGTAAGTTAGAACAGGAGAAAATTGACAGTTGAGTTTCACTGTCTTCTTCATTCCATCCCCACAATTTCTTTTCAACCTCTTCAGGGCCAACCTTCAGAGCTTCATTTGAGTAGATAGCCACATTTGACGTCCATACCCAGTGGGGCAACTTTTTCTCGAGATAAGGTACTTCATCAACAGAATCGGAGTTCAGCAATCGAGCTAGCATAGCATCATGTTCTTCGGAGATAACAGTATGCGTATCGGTTCTAATGGGTAATAGTGGAGTTGCAAGATCCAATTTCATTCTCAAGGAATAGCTTCTTCCAATCTCCTTAGTGTTGGGATTAATTCGAAACACGTGTGATGCGCAGCACGTTGATAAAGTTTATACGAATTAATCATAAGGTGGACGTTATGTATGATAATAATATATGTCACATATGTCACGTAATAATATTAGTTATTACGTAAAACATCCACACGTTAAGTGATAATCGGGTATGTTCGTGGATGTATAGTGTGGCCTAAATGGAAACCCCGAATATGTAGACAGTCATATGATCAGAGACCGCGATGGATGGGCTCAAAGTGCAGCGATCATAAAGTTACGACATCTGATCCCCGGGGGGTGACAACCCACGTGTGGCTTGTAGATAATCATTGGTACAACAATTAAATATTGGATAATATTTAATAGGAAGATAAGGTTGAGTTTTAAATTTAAGATTAAATTTAAAACCTTAAACCTATCAGATCCTTACATCCCTCTATATGAAGGAGGCTTCACCTCCTAATAATATCAGTGTAAAAAATCGACTGCATAAAGAAAAGAGGGAAGGTGTGCCAAGTTTTCGATAAAGCCCACACTGCCTAGCCTCTCCATCGGGTAAAGCAGTGAATTGTTGATTCCGGTTCAAGGGGCATATCAACAATTGGTGGGAGGTCGTGAATCCTTGGATCACGTCAGATTCTTCATCAGCCGGAGCAGTTGTAGTATACGTGTTCAGATTAACAACAGCAATGGAGCAAGGTATACTTTTCCGCATTTTGTTACTTTGTCCATTGATTCGATTAAACGGTCCTATTGAGGGATTTATTAAATTAAATCCAACAAGTGGTATCAGAGCCAGGCCTAATCGAATCATTATGTTAATCTGTTCATGTTCGGAAAAACAAAATTTTTCTGGCTGAATTTTTTTTCCAGAACGATTTATGCTTGAGAAAAAGTCTCTCTTTTGGGTTTTAAAATAAAAATCCCACTGTTCTGGGCAAAAGGTATCGTTGGCGCTATTTAAAATAAAAATCCCACTGTTAGGCACAAGAACATCGTTAGCGCTGGCTACCAGCACTCCAGTCACCAAACCAGAGTACTCTGGTTCAATCCCTGCTCCTAAATTTTGGGATACAATTTTTGAATATCTGGAATTCTGTTAGAATTAATATATATTGAAGCCTCGTCAATGCCGCCGCACAAAAGGCTGCTGGCCTAGTGGCCAGTGCCTGAGTCATAGAGAAGGAGGTTCCGTGTTCAAACCTACATCCTAAAGTTTCGGTGGTTTTTTTGTTGTTCTGAAATTTTAGTCCTTTTAATAAATATAAAAGCTCCCTTAAGTTAACAAAAAAACAAAAGGTGCTGGCCTACTGGCCAGAGCCGGTGACACCGAACGGAAGGTCCAAGGTTGGAAACTTCCTGGCGAAAATTCTGGGGCAGTTTTTTACTCCTGACAGATTTGGGGCAGACCTGGCGGTTTCGGGTTCTGGGCCGGATATGGTTCAATCCGGTTCTGCCTGTTTTTTATACAGGGCTTCGGCCCAAATGGCCAATTAAAAAAACAAAAAGGGGTAATTCGGTTTCTAGGAGTGCTGGGCTTTCAGATTCTGCCCTGACTTGGATTTCAAATTGGGCTTCGGCCCAAATTCGGTTTTAAAGAAAATAAAAAGGGAGAATCCGGTATTTAATTTGGCGGGCGGGTACTGAATCGGCCCGACCCGGCCCCAGTCCCTTTATTTATTTTTAATTTCAGTTTTGTTGTTTATGTGTATATTATTATTATTTTGGATAAAGTAAATAATAATAATTTCTTCTTATTATTATTTAAAGTTTATTTTAAGGAAAATAGTAGTAATAACAAATTGTTGTTATTATTATTATTTTAAAGTCTCCTTTAAAGAATAATAATAATGATGATAATTTAATTATTATTGTTATTATTATTAAAGGAAAATAGTAATAATAATAAGTAATTATTATTATTATTATTTTAAAGTTCTCTTAAAGGAAAATAAAGTAAATAATAATGATAATAATTTCATTATTATTGTTATTATTTAAAGTTTATTAAGGAAAATAGTAATAATAATAATAATAATAATAATAATAATAATAATAATAAATTCTTGTTATTATTATTATTATTTTAAAGAAATCCAAAATAATATTAATCAAGTGTTAAGTTAATTTCCGGTTATAATTGCAGTATTTTTTTATATGCATGCAGTTAATTGTTTATTTATTTATTTATGCCTTATGTTTATGCATGTTAATAAATAAATAAAATAAAGTTAAGGAACTTAACCCAATAAGGATTCGAATCTTGTTTGACCCGGTTTGACCGAGTTCAACCAAGTTAATTCGATGGGCTAAGTTGACTGAATTAACCAACACTTATCAATCAATGCGGTTTATAATCGTGATAGATGACTCATTGAGTTGTGATAAAAACACTGTACACATAGTTTTGTCTAAGAAAGCCAGTACTTAAGCGAGACCATTGTGACTCCACCGGTGGCCTGGAAATTATGTGGAATGGTAATACTCCCTTATGGCAAGTGGGTATTACTGAATCGGTTCACTTCACACTCAATGTGACCCATCATAAGGTTATATCACTTGTTAAATTAATTGATAAAGATATTGTTTTCTTATACCGTAAGGAGAACTGAGCTTGGTTCAAGGTGGTTCTTATTTGAGCCGTAAAGGGAATCAAGCTGGTTCGAATTGTTTTAAGTAAAACAAAACGGATGTTGGTGTTAAGTATGCACGGTCGTGCAAAAGGGTCAGTCAGGAAACTACGGATCATATAGAACCATAAAGTTACGCGACTTAGCAAATGTAGGGCTTTAATATGATCCCCTTAAAGTGCGGCAATCATATCATCGCCACTATATTTGTTATGATCGTGAAGGGCATGTATGTGTTGGAGGCAATCATTGACCGGCCCAAAGGAAGGTGTGATTGTCGAAGACACATATGAGCATGGTAGTGGACCCAAATAGGGCCGGCGGCGAAGCTTTAAAAGCGTAGGTTAACTCATCGGCCCAAAGGAAGGTGGTTAACCTGTGCTTGGAGAGCCGTCATATTGACCACTACACCCAATTGTTGGAAGGTATTGGGATAACTCCAAAGAGCCCAAATATTGGAAGACAATTGGTAGATGGAATCGGAGTTCTATTTTGATATTTGTTTTTATGCAGTTTAAAGATTACACGTGTTGTGTATTTAAGTCCGTTTCTTGTTTGCTTTTCAGCAATAATGTCTAACATTAAGGATATTCCTACAATGAACGGTTCAAACTATAAGCAATGGAAAGGTCAATTTGAGATCTTTCTGGGGATTGCTGATCTAGACAATGCGTTACAGATAGATCGTCCAGCTGTGCTAACATACAAAAGTACCAGTGAGGAAAAATCTCATATGGCACGCTGGCTACGATCAAATCGTATGTGTCTTATGATCATGCAAAAGACTATCCCCAAATGCTTCAGGGGACACGTTTCTGAGTCCACGACGGCTAAAGAATTTTTAGCCGATCTCGAGCAAAGATATGTAAAGAATGAGAAAGCCGAGGTAGGCAATCTCTTAAAGAAACTTTGCTCGAAATAGTACCGTGGAATCGACAGCATAAGGGTGCATAAAGTTATGAATGCTGTCGCCACCAAGTTTGGTGGTAAGAAACGCAAAGCTGCGGAAATGGTTACTGTGCAAAAGGCAAGTCAAAAGGAAAAGGGGTGCCTACTGCTGGCACACACAAAAGCATGACTTGTTTCTTTTGCAATAAGGAAGGACATTTAAGGAAGAATTGTACCGGTTATATATCTTGTCTCAAGAAAAGGGTACATTATTAGTTTGTTCTGAAGTTAATTTTGTTTCGGATATAGCCACTTGGTGGGTCGATACGGGAGCCACGACTCACCTATCTATGAGTATGCAAGGTTGCCTAAGCCATAGAAAACCAAGAGACGATGAGAGATACGTCTATTGGGGAAATGGCAGCGGCATAAAAGTTGAAGCCATCGGGCATTTCAGATTGCTGTTGACATCCAGTTTCCATCTAGATTTGCATGACACTTTTTTAGTACCATCGTTTAAATGAAATCTTATTTCGTTTTATCGATTGGATAAAAGTGGATATTACGGTTATTTTGGAAATGGAAATTTCCAACTTTATCATGCTTCTAGATTGATTGGTCACGGTATAATGTCCGAAATTGATAAACTTTATTCAATAAATGTTGCTTCACATCAGGAAACCTTGCATGTTGTAACGCGAAACGCAAAATTAACTCATGAGAATTCAGGATCACTTTGGCATCGACGTTTAGGACACGTGTCCAAAAACAGAATAGAACGTATTGTCAAAACAGAAATTCTCAATCCTTTAGACTTAACCGACTTAGAGTCGTGTGTATTTTGTGCTAAAGGAAAACAAACTAAAGTCCGAAGATATGAAGCAAATCGTGCAAATAGTCCATTAGAGTTGAGTCATACCGATATTAGTGGCCCATTTCATCCGGTTACTCGAAATGGCCACTCTTATTTTATCACCTTTATTGACGACTATTCGCGATATGGCTACATGATTAAATAAAAAGCGCAAGCAATAGACATGTTCAAATCCTTTAAAGCTGAAGTTGAGTTACAACTCAACAAAAGGATTAAAGCCGTCAGATCGGACCGTGGGGGTGAATACTACGGCCGATATGATGGATCAGGAGAACAGTGTCCAGGACCATTTGCTAAATACCTAGAGGAAAACGGAATCGTCCCTCAGTACACCATGCCTGGTCACCAAGCATGAATGGTGTAGCTGAAAGACGAAACCGTACACTTATGGACATGGTGCGTAGTATGATGAGTCAAACTACGCTACCATTATTCCTCTGGGGAGAAGCGCTTAAAGCCGCAGTATACATCCTCAACCGAGTACCAACTAAAGCGACGATAAGGACCCCTTATGAGTTATGGACTAAGCTTAAGCCTAGCCTTAACCACATAAGGGTTTGGGGTTGTCCAGCTGAGGCGAAGCCTTACAGACCAAATGAAAGAAAGCTGGACACCAAAACAGTTAGTTGCTATTTCTTTGGTTACTTGGAAAGGTCACGAGGGTATAAATTCTACGATCCCACAAGTAAAGTGTTTTTCGAGACAAATTCGGTAAAGTTCTTTGAGGATACTTTGGTTCCGGGGGGAATGATTTGCATCAGCAGATCATCGAGTTAGTTGAGGCACACTCAGATGCGACAGAAATGCGAATCGAACCATCTTTTGGGGAGATAGCATCAGCGATACCCGCATCTGAGGTACCTCATCCGAGTAGTGACGCTCCACAGGAACAAATTCATGTTCCTGAAGAAGTTACTGAAGAACCCGATGAATTGCCGACTGATGCAGTTTAGGAACCTACAGTATCTCAAGAACAAGTGCCCCTAAGGAGATCCACTCGTGAACGGAGAAACCCCATACCTAGCGACTATGTGGTGTATCTCCAAGAACACGAATTCGATATTGGTATGTTGGACGATGATCCCGAAAACGTCCAGCAAGCATTGCAATGTCGAAATTCAGGAAAGTGGATAAAGGCCATGGAAGAAGAAATAAAGTCTATGCACGACAACAAGGTATGGGATGTCGTCTCGTTGCCTAAAGGTTCGAAACCCGTTGGTTGCAAATGGATATTTAAATCCAAACGGGATTCAAAAGGCAACGTAGAACGATATAAGGCTCGACTTGTTGCTAAAGGGTTAAAGGAGGGCATAGACTATACAGAAACCTTCTCTCCAGTATCTTCGAAGGATTCCTTCTGGATAATCGTGGCTTTAGTGGCACACTTAGATCTTGAGCTACATTAGATGGATGTTAAGACTGTGTTTTTAAATAGAGAACTCGACGAGACCATTTACATGGTTCAACCGCCTCGATTCGAGGTTGGAGATCCAAAAGGTATGGTTTGTCGACTAAAGAAATCCATCTATGGGCTCAAGCAAGCGTCTCGACAGAGGTACTTCAAAATTCGCCAAAGTGGTTGCCTCCTTCGGTTTTGAGGCAAACCAAATTGACGAATGTGTGTATCACAAGTGTAGTAGGAAAGTTCATGTTTATGATCTTGTACGTAGATGATATACTGCTTGCAACAAACGATGTAAACATGTTGAGCAACACCAAAGCCTTTCTGAGAAAGCATTTCGAGATGAAAGACCTTGATGAAGCCTCATATGTGTTGGGACTTGAGATACGGAGGAATCGTACCCAAGGTATCTTAGGTCTCTCACAACAGGCATACATCGAAAAGGTGTTGAAGCTGTATAACATGGATAAGTGTAAACCACTTAATACCCCTGTGGCAAGAGGAGACAAATTCAGTCTGAAGCAATGTCCCAAAACAGAGTTTAAACGTTCGGAAATGAGGAATACTCACTATGCTTCGGTAGTAGGGAGTATAATGTATGCCCAAGTATATACACGACCAGACTTGGCATTCATTACGGGAATGTTAGGCAGATACCTCTCTAATCCGGGCAAGGATCACTGAACCGCAGAAAAGAGGGTGATGAGATATTTACAAGAAACGAAACAACACGTACTGACGTATCGGAGATCTGATAAGTTAGAGATCACTAGATATACAGATTCCGATTTGCTGGATGATATGATAGCATGAAATCGACCTCCGACTATGTTATTACCCTAACTGGAGGTGTGATCTCATGTAAAAGCACGAAACAGACCTTATTGGCGTCCTCCTATGGAGGCGAAATTCGTAGCTTACTTCCACGCATCCAATCAGGCGATATGGCTTCGCAATTTTGTCACAGGGCTGCGAGTATTGGAGACTATCTCGTCTCCAATGAGGATTTACTGTGACAGTAAAGCTGCGGTGCTATATTCAAACAACAACCGGAGTTCATCTAAAACGAAATACATAGAGATGAAGTATCTAGCTGTTAAAGAAAGAATTCAGAGTGGTCTGATCAGTATTGAGCATATCAGTACAGACTCTATGGTGGCCAACCCTTTGACTAAGGCCGTGGAACCGGTTGTGTTTCACAAGCATGTTAGTCGTATGGGTCTCAGTCCAGTTGAGGATGTTTTATCCTAGTGGGAGTTTGTGATGTTTTTCTTATGTTCAATAAAATTGTTTATTTCAGACATACAGTATAATGTATATTCCGGTTATATTAAAGTTTTTCTGCAGAAGTAATGTACATTAAGCAGTTACGACATACATTCTGAATTCTATTGATCTCGCTAAAGAGGGCCAAGTTGGAATTAGATATGTATGATCACCTAGCATATTAATTCCACACTACATATCCATTTCAGTATCCATGTCATTCAGTAGAATGTTAGTATCATGATTTAAGAGGGACTAGTCACTAATTCAATGTGGCGACGTGCGGCTTAAGTCTTTTGCTAACGTTTGCTGATGGACCGGAAAAGGAAAGACACACTAAGGGACATAAGGTATATGAGCTCAAAAGGGTGACATATAATCTTTAAGATACATACATAGTCCAAGTGGGAGATTGTTGGGATTAATTCGAGACACATGTGATGCGCAGCACGTTGATAAAGTTTATACGAATTAATCATAAGGTGGACGTTATGTATGATAATAATATATGTCACATATGTCACGTAATAATATTAGTTATTACGTAAAACATCCACAAGTTAAGTGATCATCGGGTATGTTCGTGGATGTATAGTGTGGTCTAAATGGAAACCCCGAATATGTAGACAGTCATATGGTCAGAGACTGCGATGGATGGGCTCAAAGTAGGCCTGTCAAAACTTACCAGATATCCGACATCCGAATTCGAATCCGGCTGTCCGAATCGAATATGGTAAGAGATGTACATTCGTTTCACCGTATTCGAATTCGTATCCGAATAGTATTAGGAAAACAAATACGAATATGGTATAGTCATTACCGTATCCGAATATCCATATCCGAATTGATATTTTTAAAATTAAACAAAAATATATAATAAAATATATAATAATATATAAAAAATATGTAAAAATATTTATTTTTAAAATTTTAAAAAATATATATGAAAATATGTATACGGCCGCTATACCACTGTTGTAAATTTGCTGATTTCGAATTCGGATATCCGGATTCGGATATTCGAACAAATTTGAAATAGATATAATACGGATTCGGATATCCGGCACCGAATTCGAATCCGAACAAATTCGAATTCGGATGACTTCCTAAATATCCGTCCGGATTCGGATACGAATTCGGATATAGTTAGACAAAAACGAATTCGAATACGGATACTGTGTTACCGTATTCGTTTTATCCGTTTGACATCCCTAGCTCAAAGTGCAGCGACCATAAAGTTACGACATCTGGTCCCCGAGGGGCGACAACTCACGTCTGGCTTGTAGATAATCATTGGTACAACAATTAAATATTGGATAATATTTAATAGGAAGATAATGTTGAGTTTTAAATTTAAGATTAAATTTAAAACCTTATACCTATCAGATCCTTACATCCCCTCTATATGAAGGAGGCTTCACCTCCTCATAATATCAGTGTAAAAAAATCGGTTGCATAAAGAAAAGAGGGAAGGTGTGCCAAGTTTTCGATAAAGCCCACACTGCCTAGCCTCTCCATCGGGTAAAGCAGTGAATTGTTGATTCCGGTTCAAGGGGCATATCAAAAATTGGTGGGAGGTCGTGAATCCTTCGATCACGCCAGATTCTTCATCAGCCGGAGCAGTTGCAGTATACGTGTTCAGATTAACAACAGCAATGGAGCAAGGTATACTTTTCCGCATTTTGTTACTTTGTCCATTGATTCGATTAAACGGTCCTATTCAGGGATTTATTAAATTAAATCCAACACTTAGCAGCAACAACAAAGGCATAAACGACATAAACAGACAAAAATGCAACAGCACCTACAACACTCACCTTATCCACTATCAAAATAACCAGTAAACACAACAGAGCAGCTAAAAAGAAACACACATCCCGTATGAAACATTTCTTGTCAATGTGTATGTTTTTCTCAGCCACACAAAACGAGATAGTTCCCACAACAACACACGTAACAAAAACAGCTCCTCCAAGCACACTACTGAACCCCACATCGCCAGAATCAACGCCCGTAAAGGCAGCAATACTGGCAAACACATCAGGTGCCCCATTTCCTAAGGGAAGCAGGGTAACCCCTGCAACAGTGGGAGGCAACTTCAGCATATTGGAGAGCTTCTCAAGACAACAGCAGAAGTAGTCAGCAGCCGTGTTTCCCAGTAAGTAGAACAGAGCAATCAGCCAAACAACCAAAACCAAATACCCCAAAAAACTATACTTTTCACAATCACAGTAAAAGAAATTAATGTAGTTGAATAACCCCCCTGAATTACATTCTGGATTGGCTCTCAAGTACTGGAACTTGGTGCTGTAACCCTCATGTTCATATACTCCACTGCATATAACTGGAGTCCTAATTATAGTCCTATTTTCATCAAACACAACATTTTCAACTGGGGCAAAACTAGAAACATTAGCACTATTTTCTTGGATTTTCCTTCTAGCTATAGTCAAAGGATTTGTATCAATACCAGAACTACCCCTGAAACCCCTGGTACCATGAAAGCTGGAATAAACTTGGTCAGAAGATGACCTTTGAAAGAATTCTTCACGGTGGACTAATAAAACAACCAAGACCAAGAGAAAAACCCCATTGAAAGTTACACGAAGCTTCCTCGGACAGCTCCACCAAACATTCTTCAAGATTCCCATATAAATTCTACAACACTTGCCCAAGAAAATAACTGATTGAAAACTGTTGGAGAATTAAGGTTTGGACTTTGGCCCATAGTTGGAGATTTAAAGTTTGGGCTTTGGTCTATTAGTGAATGTTGCGAAACTTGGTTGAGCAACGTACTTTGAGCTTAATGAGTTTCAGATAATGAAAATCGAAAACTAGTATGTCCTTAATTATTTACGTGACGAGTAGTTAATTTTAGGATGTGGAATCACTCAATTATGATATTGGGTGAACGTGAAATTAATGCTCAAAGTAGATGGAAAACGTTGTGGATGAGTGACGTGTCATCCTTATGGAAGAATACCACATTGGATGTGTCCATGTGGCTTAAAAGAGCTTCTGACGGACATCGATCGATCGATGTCATCGTTCGAAGATGATCAGAGAGCTTCGATGTTTCTGTCTTACATCGATCGATCACTTCGATCGATCGATGTCACTTCGATCGATCGATGTGATCGATCGAAGTTGGACAGAAAGGTGAGGAATGATTCTGACGTACATCAATTGATCACATCGATCAATCGATGTCATCGATCGATGTCGAACAGCGTGCAGAATCTCTTCGATTATGCAGTTGTGTTTCAAACTTGAAACAAACACTATCCTCCTACAAAAGATAAGATCAATTTGTTGTGATCTAACGGTGGTGGAAGAGGTAGCTTTGATCTAACGGCCGAGATTTAAACTGTCTTAACCGCTTAACCGAATGTGGTTTCCATCTAACGGTCCAGGTTTAAACCTGTGAATCAATCTTTAATCTAAAGGCTGAGATTAAACCTTCCTAATCTAGATAGGAGGTTTTAATCTAACGGCCTTAATCAAACTACGGTTTTGATCCAACGGTCACGGTACCTTGTTCTCCAACCGACTCCCCTATATAAATAGGGCAAAGGGTGCATTCATTTCATAATATTTTTTCTAGCTTTCATAGCATACTACGTTCATAGCATCCGAGTCTTGCATATCGTCCGGGGGAAGTCAGGACATTCAAAGGTTCGAAGTAGTTCAAGTTCAGCAGTGCCGCTCAACTAAACAGTTACCCATTGTATCCTGAGAGACGATTGCTCACACCGGTTGGGCACAGTATACCGGAGCAATACGTCTTAAGGACAGAGTCCTCGATTCGCCCCGGGTTTGATTTATTTTATTTTACTGTTTCATATGCACACATTGAACGACTGCGTCTTGGTACAGGATTGATTGTCTCCAACAATCTTAAGACGTATTTCTATTCAATTAATTTCTGTATCGTTTTTTATTTACACAAAAGCAGTATTCATACTGATTTGCAGTCTACTTCTACTCCTTTCTTAAATCTGATTCTGTTCTGATCTACTCGTTTTGATCAACTGAACAGAAATCTGATGGATAACGCAAGCTCATGCTTGGTTCATGGTGCAGACATACAGAGTTCTGCTCCAATGGCACCAACTGCTGGGGTGCCAAGACATGCTCCCCTGCACAGGGTCCTGCAGTGGCCCAAGTGGAGAAGCCGGAGAAGTTCAGTGGAAGCTTCTTCAAACGTTGGCAGCAGAAGATGCTGTTCTTCTTGACTGCCGTGGGGTTGGAGAACTTTTTGACTGAGGACCCACCTGTGGTGGATCCGCTGGAGGACCAAGCCCAGAATATGCAGAACCAACATTTTGTTGAAGAATGGAACTTCAACAATTATGTTTGTTTGAACCATATTCTGAGTTGTTTGGACAACTCCTTGTATGGTTTGTACTGTACGTACAAGACTGCAAATTCTTTGTGGCAGGCTTTGGAAAAGAAATACTGTATGGAAGATGCCGACACTAAGAAATTTATTGTCGGCAAATTCCTGGATTTCAAAATGTCTGATTCTCGCACTGTTGTTTCTCAAGTTGAGGAACTTCAGACGTTGGTTGCCGAGATGGAAGAGGAGGGCATGTTGCTCAGTGAGTCTTTCGTTGTGGCTGCAGTGATTGAGAAGCTACCTCTTTCGTGGAGGGAATTCGGAAGCTATCTCAAACACGAGAGAAAGGAGATGGCATTGAAAGATCTGATTGTTCGACTCCGCATTGAGGAGGACAATCGTAGATCTGAGAGAACGCCACAATCAAGCTCTGGTCAGGCTAAGGCCCATGTTTCGGAGGCCAAGAAAAAGAAAGGCCAACTCGGGTGAACAAGAAAGGCAAGCAGATCGCCAAGAAGTTCACCGGGAAATGCTACAACTGTGGCATTCAGGGGCATGTCAGCAATGAATGCAGAAAGCCCAAGAAGAAGCAGTCCAAGGCAAAGGCCAACATAGTCGATGCATTGGATGATCTGAATCTCTGTGCAGTGGTCTCAGAGTGTAACGCTGTGGGGAACATACGAAAATGGTAGCTTGATACTGGCGCCACTAGACATGTTTGCTCCAACAGAGAGATGTTCACGAAGTACTAGCCCGGGAACAATGAACAACTTTACATGGGGAACTCGGCCTCCTCGAAGATCGAAGGTGAGGGCAAAGTTGTTCTGAAGCTCACATCAGGGAAGCATCTAACTCTGCAGAATGTGCTGCACGTCCCTTATATTCGGAAGAATTTAGTATCTGCATCTCTTCTAGTCATGCATGGTTTTAGCCTAGTGTTAGATTCTAATAAAGTTATTCTTTCGAAAAATGGCATGTATTTGGGGAAGGGGTACTTGTCGAATATGATGTTTAAATTGAATGTCATCACTATTGTACCCAAAAGAGATTTGCCCGCAGAGGCTGATAAAAATGCTTCATCTTCTGCTTACATGCTTGAGTCTTCTTGTTTATGGCATTTTCGTTTGGGACATGTTAATTACAAGTCAATACAATGAATGAGTAATCTTGACTTATTGCCCAAACTAGACTTTAGTAATAAAAGAAAATGTCAAATATGTGTTGAAGCGAAGATGGCAAAGGCGCCATTTCCTTCAATAGAAAGGAAAACTGAACCTTTGGATTTAATTCATACCGATGTGTGTGATTTAAAATTTGTGCAAACAAGTGGTGGTAAAAAGTATTTTGTAACTTTTATCGATGATTGCACACGATACTGTTATGTATATTTGCTAAGTAGCAAAGATGAGGCCCTTGATGCTTTCAAGGATTATAAAATTGAAGTTGAGAATCAACTTAGCAAACGAATTAAAATAATTCGTAGTGATAGAGGTGGCGAATATGATACACCGTTTAATGAATTCTGTTCAGAACATGACATTATTCATCAAACGACTGCACCATATTCACCTCAATCGAATGGTATTGCTGAACGCAAAAACTGTACTCTAAAAGAGATGATGAATTCTATGTTGATAAGTTCGGGTTTAACTCAGAACTTGTGGGGGGAAGCAATTCTCTCAGCCAACGTCATTTTAAATAGAATTCCATCTAAGAAGATGGATGTAACCCCATTCGAGCTTTGGAAAGGCCACAAGCCTAGTAACAAATACTTGAAAGTGTGGGGGTGTCTGGCGAAGGTTGCTGTACCTAAACCAAGACAGGTGAAAATTGGGCCTAAAACAATTGATTGAATATTCATCGGTTATGCGACTAACAGTAGTGCATATCGGTTCTTGGTGCACAAGTCGGATATTCCTGACATATATGAAAATGTTGTCATGGAGTCAAGGAATGCAGTGTTCTTTGAAGATGTCTTTTCGAGGAAAGACAAAATTCAAGAAAAAACAAGATTTGGTAAGCGATTGCGTGAGGCGACTCCTCAAGGAGATGAGGAGCTTCGTCAAAGCAAGCGTGCCAGAATGCCAACTTCGTTTGGACTGGATTTTCTAACCTATATGGTAGAAAATGAGCCGAAGAACTTTTCCGCAACTATGTCAACTCCAGAAGCTCCATTCTGGAAAGAGGCAGTTGACAGTGAGATAGACTCAATTCTTTAAAATCACACTTGGGAGTTGGTTGACCTTCCACCTGGAAGTAAACCACTTGGTTGCAAGTGGGTTTTCAAGAAGAAACTGAAAGAGGATGGGTCTATTGAAAAGTATAAAGCCAGGTTGGTAGCTAAAGGCTATCGACAGAAGGAAGGCTTTGACTTTTTTGACACATACTCACCAGTGACTAGGATCGCTTCTATAAGGATGCTAGTTGCAATTGTTGCAGTCTATAACTTGGAAATCCATCAAATGGATGTGAAGACTGCTTTTCTAAATGGTGAGTTGGATGAAGAAATCTATATGGAACAACCCGAAGGGTTTGTGGTTCCAAGACAAGAGTCTAAAGTTTGTAGACTCGTTAAATCCTTGTATGGACTTAAGCAAGCGCCTAAACAGTGACACTTGAAGTTTGATCAAGCTATGTTAGCCAATGGTTTCAAGATCAGCGAGTGTTACAAGTGTGTCTACATTAAGAGCACACAGAATGCATATGTGATAGTGTCTCTATGTAGATGACATGCTAATCATGGGGAGTACTCGAGACATAATCTTAAACAAAAAGAAGATGTTGACGAGAAACTTCGATATGAAGGATATGAGAGTTGCCAATGTTATTCTAAGAATTAAGATTTCTAGGGTGACTGAGGGACTCATACTGTCACAAACTCACTATATTGAATCTGTTCTAAAACGGTTTAATATGGATGATGTGAAACCGGTAAAGACCCCTCTCGACTTAAGTGTGCACTTAAGAAAGAATCGAGGCGAACCTGTAGCTCAGTTGAAATACTCTCAGGTAATCGGGAGTCTGATGTACATAACGAATTATACAAGACCAGACTTAGCTTGTTCAGTAAACAAGTTGAACAGATTTACCAGTAATCCAAGTGATGATCATTGGAAAGCTCTTAACAGAGTAATGAGGTATCTGAAATACACAATGAATCTTGGATTATATTATACGAGATATCTAGCAGTATTGGAAGGATATTGCGCAGCAAATTGGATATCAGACAGTAAGGACTCGAAGTCCACCAGTGGATACTTGTTCACGGTTGGTGGTGCTGCTGTGTCGTGGAAATCCACGAAACAAACCTGCATAGCTCGGTCCACTATGGAAGCTGAGTTCATAGAGTTGGACAAAGCTGGGGAAGAGGCTGAGTGGCTTCGGAATTTTCTGGAAGATATTCCGTGCTGGCCTAAGCCAATCGCTCCTATTAGCATACACTGTGATAGTCAGTCAACTATAGGATGTGCTCAAAGCAGCATCTATAATGGTAAGTCACGACACATACGTCGAAGACATAACACCATTAAACAGTTGATCTCTAATGGCGTGATTTCCATAGATTATATAAAATCAATAGAGAATCTTGCGGATCCGCTTACAAAAGGCTTGCCTAGAGATCAGATGTCAAGATTGACAAACGGAATGGGACTAAAGCCCATAATGCAAGAATCTTTGTAATGGTAACCCAACCTTGTTGACTGGAGATCCCAGAATCTTGGTTCAATGGGACAACTAAGTTATGAAGATTCAGTTAGCACTTACTCATTCCGTCTGATAAAAGTGCTGTCTGCAGAGAGTTTAGGATAAGCTAAGGCTTTTAATGATGTCTTATATCTTGATACGTCAAGTGGAGTATGGCAGAATACACTTGATAGAAATCACCTATGCAAGTGTGAAGTGAGGCCGCTTCTATGAGAAAGTCTAGGAGGCAAGATTTCTCTAAAACACTTTCTGAAACCAGGTTGTTCATGACCAAAACAAACACAACCATGAGAACTAAAAGGGTGTTAAAGGAAATATTGTGTGAGTATCGTTGTCTTGGTTCACAACAAAGGCTGACTAGTTCAAGACATCAAGTCACTATTTAGCCGTGTGAATCCGATGGTACATCACTATGAAAGGTTCAAAGCTAGAAGCTACCTCTTCTGATGCAATATTTTCTTGTCTGACTTCTCCTTAGAGTCTGCATATGCATTTGCATTAATTTCCATTCATTTGGGGGATTGTTGGAGAATTAAAGGTTTGAGCTTTGGCCCATAGTTAGAGATTTAAAGTTTGGGCTTTGGCCCATTAGTGAATGTTGCGAAACTTGGTTGAGCAACGTACTTTGAGCTTAATGAGTTTCCGATAATAGAAATCGAAAACTAGTGTTTCCGTAATTATCTACGTGACGAGTAGTTAATTTTTAGGATGTGGAATCACTTAATTATGATATTGGGTGAATGTGAAATTAATGCTCAAAGTAGATAGAAAACGTTGTGGATGGGTGACATGTCATCCTTATAGAGGAATATCTCATTGGATGTGTCCATGTGGCTTAAAAGAGCTTCTGACGGACATCGATCGATGACATCGATCGATCGATGACATCGATCGATCGATGTCATCGTTCGAAGTTGATCAGAGAGCTTCGATGTTTCTGTCTTACATCGATCGATCACTTCGATCGATCGATGTCACTTCGATCGATCGATGTGATCGATCGAAGTTGGACAGAAAGGTGATGAATGATTCTGACGTACATCGATCGATCACATCGATCGATGTCGAACAGCGTGCAGAATATCTTCGGTTATGCAGTTGTGTTTCAAACTTGAAACAAACACTATCCTCCTACAAAAGATAAGATCAATCTGTTGTGATCTAACGGTGGTGGAAGAGGCAGCTTTGATCTAACGGCCGAGATTTAAACTGTCTTAACCGCTTAACCGAATGTGGTTTCCATCTAACGGTCCAGGTTTAAACCTACGAATCAATCTTTAATCTAAAGGCTGAGATTAAACCTTCTTAATCTAGATAGGAGGTTTTAATCTAACGGCCTAAATCAAACTACGGTTTTGATCCAACGATCACGGTACCTTGTTCTCCAACCGACTCCCCTATATAAACAGGGCAAAGGGTGCATTCATTTCATAATATTTTTTCTAGCTTTCATAGCATACTACGTTCATAGCATCCGAGTGTTGCATATCGTCCGGGAGAAGTCAGGACATTCGAAGGTTCGAAGTAGTTCAAGTTCAGCAGTGCCGCTCAACTGAACAGGTACCCGTTGTATCCTGGGAGACGATTGCTCACACCGGTTGGGCGCAGTATACCGGAGCAATACGTCTTAAGGACAGAGTTCTCGACTTGCTCCGGGTTTGATTTATTTTATTTTATTGTTTCATATGCACACGTTGAACGACTGCGTCTTGGTACATGATTGATTGTCTCCAACAAAAACAAACAAATAATTGCCAAAAGTCAGATATTAAACCTCATTAGGAGAAGGAAAATAAAAAATGGTGGATCGAAACACGTTGGAATTATTTGAAAGTCTATCAAAGATGCAAACTTTGGAAGCTAGGAATAAATAATCACAAAATAAAGTAAGAAAAAACCCCTCAAGAAAATGAAAAAACAAAACAGAATGATCAAAGAAAGGTAAGATTCGTACCTCAAAGACGTGGAAGGGATAACTTTCTTGGAGGGTCCGTGGATCAAAATGGATGGTGAAAGGAAAGACAAAGTTAATTGGGGCATTTTTCATTGCACAGCACAAAGATAACATGTATCTCCAAACCAAAAAAAAAAAAAAATTCAACAAAAAGAAAAGAATATGTGTAGTACAGAGCTGTGAAGGAAACACGGGATTGCCCAAAAAACGGTGAACCAGTTGAGGGTTGACGCGTAGGAGGATGAAAGGACCTTGGAGACTGTAGGGGGTTGCCACGGAGCGAGATCCCCTGACTACCGGCGTGCCTCACTCCCCTGCGAATGCCCGCCACATGGCACACAGAGGGTGGTGAGGCTGCGCACCCAGACTTACCACCCCTGTGTGTCATATGCCAGCGGATCCTTTAATACCTCTAAAGGAGGTCAGACTATCTGAACCCTTGTCATACACGTATGGAATATTTTTTCCTTTTCTCTTTTCTTTTTCTTAACTTCACCTGAAAGCCAAGTGAGGACCGCGAAAAGAAAAAGAATGGCAAACAAAATATTTAGTACGATTAAATAATAAAACAAAATTATTATATTTATCTCGTGGCTCACATGATTTTTTTTGAATTAAAATGTAAAAATTATCATTTAACCAATGATCAAAATGGATCAAGTCATTTACAAAATCAGAGACATCAATCACCAAACCTACACTAGGTAATATCATGCATTGACCTATACACATGAGTAGCAATTCTATGAACTACATCACGAGCATCCATAATATGATCCTAAAAAATTCTTGTGTTTCTGGCATTTCATAGGAAATAAATGGTAGCCGCAAAAGTTGCCTTGATGAATTTAGTTTTACCACTTCTTTGTCTAGCATGTTTTTCGGTCCATCGGAGAAGTGATTTCAAAGTCAAAAATTTTCTTGAGATACCAATCCAAGATAAAATCCCTCCCTAAATCTGCAAGACGAATGGACATATAAACAGCAGATGATCTCTAGTCTCTCGTAATGCCCCACATATCGGGCAAGATAAATCAGTAAGAACAAATTGGAGGTTATCCCTTGTAGGGAGTCTACCCTAGCTGCCAACCAAAAAATGAAGCAATGCTTTGGAGTGCTTGAGCTTGCCCAAATTGTCGAATGACCACAAAATGGAACTCCTTTGTTTCTGAAAATGCCGTAAACAATTTTTGTGAAAGAGGCATTGCTGCAGGCCAACCGAGACAATTCAGCTTGACAAGAAGAGACATCCCCAAAGTGTTGCACAAGTCCATCCCTAATAAGCAACAGTTTCTTCATGAAAACTGAATACGATGAATTGGATTGATGTTGCCAAACCCCATTCTGCAATCCATAATAGTGATGCATCCAGCGAACCCAAAGCGAGTTTTCTTACTTTGTATGTTCCAAAGGTGTTTGAATAAAAGGGCTTTATTTCACACGATGATGTCGAACAATCCCAAACCTCCTTCTTTCTTTGGCCAACACACATCAGCCCAGGACACCCAAATTTTCTTTTTCTGCTCACCCTGAACTCCCCAAAGAAAGTTTCTTGAAATCCTGCCAATAATTTTTTGGACACCATAAGGAATAGGGAGAACACCCATCCAAAAAGCATGCACCCCTTGTATAATCCCTCTAATGAGCTCAATTCTCCCAGCATAGAAAAGAGTCTTAATATTCCACATTGAAGTATAATCAGTAATTCTCTTGATGTAATCTCCAAAATGTACCAATTGGAGAGCATGACCCGCAATAGATACCCCTAAGTACTTGAATGACATATGCCCAAAACGAAATCCCGTAAGCGCGCCAATATGATTTTTCTCCTCATTACTAACTCCCGCAAGATAGACCTCAGATTTAGCAATATTACATCGCAAACCTGAGGCAGTACCAAATTCCTCGAGAATACCCAGAAGCACACTCACAGAATTTCTGTCCCCCCTAGCAAACAAAAGCAAGTCATCAGCAAAGACCAAGTGAGAGATTTTATGAATGCCACACCTTGCATGGAATTTGAAATCTGGATTATTATGTAAGCCCCTTAGCATTCTGGAAAGATACTCCATACCAAGAACGAAAAGAAGAGGAAAAATTGGATCCCCTTGTCTTAAACCTCTTTCACCTTTAAATCATCCCAGTCTTAAATGTTTGTCCTGAAAGGGGAAAAAAGTTTCTACGTTAAGTACTAGGGTGTTTTGAGCGCTTCGTCTTCAATTTTCTAGTCTCATAAATTTCATAAAAGATATAAATTTGGATTATTCAGCAGCCATATAAATAAGATATTTAAAATTTAGTGTATACAAAGTAGATAGATTTAAACATGTTTTGATACAAAAAAGTGACAACATGACTCAAGTTCCTAAAATGTAATTGTCAAGTTTCTAAACATGTTTTGATATAAAAAACTGACAACATGAGTCAAGTTCCCACAATGTAATTGTAAGTTTCAAACCTAGAACTTTATACTATAATCTGTCACTCGAGACAAAACTGTCATTCTACTTAATTTTATTATTATGATCATGGATTAGTTATTGTAATCATGAATTTGGCTTTTACTTTTATTTAAAATTTGATTTCGTTAGATCTAAATCATCTATTAAATAAATTTTATATAATAAATTATCAATGTGAATAATATCATCATCATCATTCGTACTCAGTATATCCCAACGATAGCAAAAGCTATCGCTAAGGTCTGGGGAGGGTAAGTGGTAGGCAAACAATACCTCTATCCCCAAGGGATAGAGAGTTGCTTCCAGTGAGACCCCCGGCTCTATATGTACCTGCATAAATAACATAATAAGAGAGATATGATGTGCTAGTGTGTTAGTGAAGGAATTCAAGAAATACAAATAATAGACTTTCGATATTAACATAACGTGTATATGTACATGTAATGCAAAACAACAGTAATACATAAACAACAAGTGCAAAGTAAACCTAAACCATAGATAGTGTCTACGCCTATCTGTGTCCCTAAATATATTATAAAGTGTCCTTATATATGACCTATACCTTGTTAATCTTAATCTCATGTCTCCATGAACTCCTATCCTGAACCATGCCCTTAGAGAGCTGCAAATCTAGTAGGTCGTGCCTGATCTGCTCATCCCAAGTCAGTTTGGGCCTGCCTTTACTCATGTTCCCCTCTACAATGAGGATTTCAATTGCTCTGACCGATGTCGTTGCCTGTCTCCGCTTGACATGTCCAAACCATCTCATTCTTTCCTCATTTATCTTATCTGCTATATTAGCCATGCCTAACCTTTCTCGAAACACTCGTTTTTTATCCGGTCTAGCCTTGTATTCCCACACATCCACCTCAACATCTTCATCTCTGCCACTTCCATCTTCTGCAATTATGACCTCTTGATGGCCCAGTAGTCTGTCCCATATAGCATTGCCGGTCGCACTGCAACCTTATAAAATTTTCTCTTTAATTTAGTTGGAAAATTCTTGTCACACAGCACCCTGAGGCCGCCCTCCATCTACACCAGTCTGCTTGAACTCGATGTGCTACATCACTATCTATGTCTCCATTCTGCTGCACAAATGATCCTAGGTACTTAAACTTACTTACCTGTGGTACCACTTGACCATCGATGGTGAGCTGGCTATTCTCACTGTCGCCTACGCCGCTAAACTCGCAGTGCAGATACTTGGTCTTAGAATGGCTAATCCTTAAGTCTTTTCTCTCTAAAACACCTCTCCACTGCCTAGTCTAATACTCAGGGTATGTTTACTCTCTGCGACTAATACAATATCGTCAGCAAAACGCTTATACCACAGAAATGCCTCCTATATCGGCTTGGACAACTCATCAAGGACAACTGCAAAAAGAAATGGACTCAATGCAGACCCTTGATGGAGGCCTACTTCCACCAGAAAGAAGTCTGTATTCCCCATAGGCATACAAACGGTTGTTTTCGTCCTAGCATACATATCTCTAATTATGTCTATATACTTCATAGAGATCCCTCTTGCATCTAGAGTATCCCAGATCAGGTTGCGTGGCACACTATCATAACTTTTTTAAGATCGATGAAAACCATATGTAAATCGCGCTTCTTCTTCCTATACTTCTCCATTAATCTCCTGAGAATATGTATTGCTTCCGTAGTTGACCTCCCTGACATAAAACCAAATTGGTTCACCGTAGCCTGAGTTTCTCTTCTAATTTTAGTGTCGATTACTCTCTCCCATAACTTCATGGTATGGCTTAGTTAATCTAAGCTTAATGAGTTAATAGAGAAAATCTAAACAACTAAATTTGTAAACAACATAAATCACTGGATGTAAATTCTAAAGTTATGGAAGTAATCACTTAATAAACTTTGAAGAGTTATAAAAATATTCAAGAAAAATTAAAGTTCAAAAACACTCCATTTTCAACTGGTAAGGTTGCTGCTTTGTTGCTACTTTATGACCTTGAGGTCACGGGTTCAAGCCGCAGAAATAGTCTCTTGTACAAAAAAGGTTCGAGCCGCGGAAACAGTCTCTTACACAAAAAAGTATAGGGTAAGACTGCGTACATCAGATTGCGAAGCGATCCAGCCTCTCTCCAGACCCTGCATAAACGCAGAAGCCTAGTGTACCAGAAACACTTTTTTATTTTTACATGGATAGACGTAATGCAACACGCGAGGTGGCGTTTTGGGTAGCTTTTTGTTGGAGACAATCAATCCTGTACCAAGACGCAGTCGTTCAATGTGTGCATATGAACAATACAAAAATAATCAAACCCGGGGCGAGTCGAGGACTCTGTCATTAAGGCATATTGCTGCGGTATACTGTGCCCAACCGGTGTGAGCAATCGTCTCCCAGGATACAACGGGTACCTGTTCAGTTGAGCGGCACTGCTGAACTTGAACTACTTCGAACCTTCGAATGTCCTGACTTCTCTCGGACGTGATGCAAGCCTCGAATGCTATGAATGCAGAATGCTATGAAATGCTAGAGCAAGGTGTGTGAATAAATGCACCCTTAGCCCTCTTTATATAGGAGAGTCGGTTGGAGAACAAGGTACCGTGACCGTTGGATCAAAACCGAAGTTTGATTTAGGCCGTTAGATGAAAACCTCCTATCTAGATTAGGAAGGTTTAATCTCAGCCTTTGGATTGAAGATAGATTAGCAGGTTTAAACCTGGAGCGTTAGATGGAAACCACATTCGGTTGGGGTGATTAGGACAGTTTAAATCTCGGCCGTTAGATTAAAGCTGCCTTCCGTGCCACCGTTAGATCAAACCAGATTGATCTTATCTTATATCGAAGGATACCGTTTGAATCAGATTTATACAACCGTTCGATTTAAACTATAACCGAACGCCTTATCAAACTTAACCACATTTTGTTTAAACGTAACCATGCAACCGCGTTTTCCATCCACTTGGAGAATTAATTTCTCATTCACCCATTTTAATTTCTCCAAAAATCCCTCACATGAATGGAAATTAATGCAAATGCATATGCAGACTCTAAGGAGAAGTCAGACAAGAAAATATTGAATCAGAAGAGGTAGCTTTTGGCTTTGAACCTTTCATAGTGATGTACCATCGGATTCACTCGGCTAAATAGTGACTTGATGTTTTGAACTAGCCAGCCTTTGTTGTGAACCAAGACAACGATACTCACATAATATTTCCTTTAACACCCTTTTGGTTCTCATGGTTGTGTTCGTTTTGGCCATGAACAACCTGGTTTCAGAAAGTGTTTTAGAGAAATCTTGCCTCCTAGAATTTCTCATAGAAGCGGCCCCACTTCACACTTCCATAGGTGATTCCTATCAAGAATATTCTGCCATACTCCACTTGACGTATCAAGATATAGGACATCATTAAAAGCCTTAGCTTACCCTAAAACCCTCTGCAGACAGCACTTACTCATTCATAACTTAGTTGTCCCATAACTTAGTTGTCCCATTGAACCAAGATTCTGGGATCTCCAGTCAACAAGGTTGGGTTACCATTGCAAAGATTCTTGCATTACGGGCTTTAGTCCCATTCCGTTTGTCAATCTTGACATCTGATCTCTAGGCAAGCCTTTTGTAAGTGGATCCGCGAGATTCTCCATTGATTTTATATAATCAATGGAAATCACGCCATTAGAGATCAACTGTTTAATGGTGTTATGTCTTCGACGTATGTGTCGTGACTTACCATTATAGATGCTGCTTTGAGCACGTCCTATAGCTGACTGACTATCACAGTGCATGCTAATAAGAACGATCGGCTTAGGCCAGCAAGGAATATCTTCTAGGAAATTCCGAAGCCACTCAGCCTCTTCCCCAGCTTTGTCCAACGCTATGAACTCAACTTCCATAGTGGACTGAGCTATGCAGGTTTGTTTCGTGGATTTCCACGACACAGCAACACCACCAACAGTAAACAGTATCCACTGGTGAACTTCGAGTCCTTACTGTCTGATATCCAATTTGCATCGCAATATCCTTCTAATACTGCTGGATATCTCCTGTAATGTAATCCAAGATTCATTGTGTATTTCAGATACCTCATCACTCTACTAAGAGCTTTCCAATGATCATCACTTGGATTACTGGTAAACCTGCTCAATTTGTTTACTGAACGAGCTAATTCTGGTCTTGTACAATTCGTTATGTACATCAGACTCCCGATTACCTGAGAGTATTTCAACTGAGCTACAAGTTCGCCTCGATTTTTCCTTAAGTGTACACTTAAGTCAAGCGGGGCCTTTACTGGTTTCACATCAACCATATTAAACCATTTTAGAACATACTCAATATAGTGAGTTTGTGACAGTACGAGTCTCTCGGTCATCCTAGAAATTTTAATTCCTAGAATAACATTGGCAACTCCCATATCCTTCAAATCGAAGTTCCTTGTCAACATCTTCTTTGTGTTTAAGATTATGTCCCGAGTACTCCTCATGATTAGCATGTCGTCTATATAGAGACACATTATTACATATGCATTCTGTGTGCTCTTAATATAGACACACTTGTCACACTCATTGATTTTGAAACCATTAGCTAGAATAACTTGATCAAACTTTAAGTGCCACTGTTTAGGCGTTTGCTTAAGTCCGTACAATGATTTAACGAGTCTACAAACCTTAGACTCTTGTCCTGGAACCACAAACCCTTCGGGTTGTTTCATATAGATTTCTTCATCCAACTCACCATTCAGAAAAGCAGTCTTCACATCCATCTGATGGATTTCCAAGTTATAGACTGCAGCAATTGCAACTAGCATCCTTATAGAAGTGATCCTAGTCACTGGTGAGTAGGTATCAAAAAAGTCAAAGCCTTCCTTCTGTCGATAGCCTTTAGCTACCAACCTGGCCTTATACTTTTCAATAGACCCATCCTCTTTCAGTTTCTAATTGAAAACCCACTTGCAACCAAGTGGTTTACTTCCAGGTGGAAGGTCAACCAACTCCCAAGTGTGATTTTGAAGAATTGAGTCTATTTCACTGTCGACTGCCTCTTTCCAGAATAGAGCTTCTGGAGTAGACATAGCCTCGGAAAATTTCATTGGCTCATTCTCTACCATATAGGTTAGAAAATCCGGTCCAAACGAAGTTGGCATTCTGGCATGCTTTCTTTGACGAAGCTCCTCATCTCCTTGAGGAGTCGCCTCACGCAACCGCTTACCAAATCTTGTTTCTTCTTGAATTTTGTCTTTCCTCGGAAAGACATCTTCAAAGATCACTGCATTCCTTGACTCCATGACAACGTTTTCATGTATGTCAGGAATATCCGACTTGTGCACCAAGAATCGATATGCACTACTGTTAGTTGCATAACCGATGAATATGCAATCAACCGTTTTAGGCCCAATTTTCACCTGTCTTGGTCTAGGTACATCAACCTTCGACAGACACCCCCACACTTTCAAGTATTTGTAACTAGGCTTGTAGCCTTTCCAAAGCTCGAAAGGGGTTACATCCATCTTCTTAGATGGAATTCTGTTTAAAATGACGTTGGCTGAGAGGATTGCTTCCCCCCACAAGTTCTGAGGTAAACCCGAACTTATCAACATAGCATTCATCATCTCTTTTAGAGTACGGTTCTTGCGTTCAGCAATACCATTCGATTGAGGTGAATATGGTGCAGTCGTTTGATGAATAATGCCATGTTCTGAACAGAATTCATTAAATGGTGTATCATATTCGCCACCTCTATCACTTCGAATTGTTTTAATTCGTTTGCTAAGTTGATTCTCAACTTCATTTTTATAATCCTTGAAAACATCAAGGGCCTCATCTTTGCTCCTTAGCAAATATATATAACAGTATCGCGTGCAATCGTCGATAAAAGTTACAAAATACTTTTTACCACCTCTCGTTTGCTCAAATTTTAAATCACACACATCGGTATGAATTAAATTCAAAGGTTCAATGTTCCTTTCTATTGAAGAAAATGGCGCCTTCGCCATCTTCGCTTTAACACATATTTGACATTTTCCTTTATTATTAAAGTCCAGTTTGGGCAATAAGTCAAGATTACTCATTCGTTGTATTGACTTGTAATTAACATGTCTCAAACAAAAATGCCATAAACAAGAAGACTCAAGCATGTAAGCAGAAGAGGAAGCAATTTTATTAGCCTCTGCGGGCAAATCTCTTTTGGGTACAATAGTGATGACATTCAATTTAAACATCCTATTCGACAAGTACACCTTCCCCAAATACATGCTATTTTTCGAAAGAATAACTTTATTAGACTCTAACACTAGTCTAAAACCATGCATGACTAGAAGAGATCTAGATACTAAATTCTTCCGAATATCAGGGACGTGCAACACATTCTGCAGAGTCAGATGCTTCCCTGAGGTGAACTTCAGAACAACTTTGCCCTCGCCTTCAATCTTCGAAGAGGCCGAGTTTCCCATGTAAAGTTGTTCATTGTTCCCGGGCTGGTACTCCGTGAACATCTCTCTGCTGGAGCAAACATGTCTAGTGGCGTCAGTATCAAGCCACCACTCACGTACGTTCCCCACAGCATTGCACTCTGAGACTACCGCACAGAGATTCAGATCATCTAATGCATCGACTATGTTGGCCTTTGCCTTGGTTTGCTTCTTCTTGGGCTTTCTGCATTCATTGCTGACATGCCCCTGAATGCCACAGTTGTGGCATTTCCCGGTGAACTTTTTGGCGATCTGCTTGCCTTTCTTGTTCACCCCGAGTTGGCCTTTCTTTTTCTCGGCCTCAGCAACATGGGCCTTAGCCTGACCAGAGCTAGATTGTGGCGCTCTCTCAGATCTACGATTGTCCTCCTCAATGCGGAGTCGAACAATTAGATCTTCCAATATCATCTTCTTTCTCTTGTGTTTGAGATAGCTTCTGAATTCCCTCCACGAAAGAGGTAGCTTCTCTATCACTGCAGCCACAACGAAAGATTCATTGAGCAATATGCCCTCCTCTTCCATCTCGGAAACCAATGTCTGAAGTTCCTCAACTTGAGAAACAACAGTGCGAGAATCAGACATTTTGAAATCCAAGAATTTGCCGACAATAAATTTCTTAGTGTTGGCATCTTTCGTAAGGTATTTCTTTTCCAAAGCCTGCCACAAAGACTTTGCGGTTTTATACGTGCAATATAAACCATACAAGGAGTTGTCCAAACAACTCAGAATATGGCTCAAACAAACATAATTATTGAAATTCCAAGTTTCAATAAAATGTTGGTTTTGCATATTCTGGGTTTGGTCCTCCAGCGGATCCACCATAGGCGGGTCCTCAGTCAGGAAGTTCGCCAACCCCACAGCAGTCAAGAAGAACAGCATCTTCTGCTGCCAACATTTGAAGAAGCTTCCACTGAACTTCTCCGGTTTCTCCACTTGGGCCACTGCAGGACCCTGTGCAGGAGGAGCATGTCTTGGCACCCGAGCAGTTGGTGCCATTGGAGCAGAGCTCTGAATGTCTGCGCCATGGATGGAGCCAAAGCTAGCGTTCTCCATCAGATTTCTGTTCAGTTGATCAAAACGTATAGATCAGAACAGAATCAGATTTAAGAAATGAGTAGAAGTAGACTGAAAATCAGTATGAACACTGCCTTTGCGGGAAATAAAAAAACGGTACAGAAGTAATTGAATAAAAATACGTCTTAAGATTGTTGGAGACAATCAATCCTGTACCAAGACGCAGTCGTTCAATGTGTGCATATGAACAATACAAAAATAATCAAACCCGGGGCGAGTCGAGGACTCTGTCCTTAAGACGTATTGCTCCAGTATACTGTGCCCAACCGGTGTGAGCAATCATCTCCTAGGATACAACGGGTACCTGTTCAGTTGAGCGGCACTGCTGAACTTGAACTACTTCGAACCTTCGAATGTCCTGACTTCTCTCGGACTTGATGCAAGCCTCGAATGCTATGAATGCAGAATGCTATGAAATGCTAGAGCAAGGTGTGTGAATAAATGCACCCTTAGCCCTCTTTATATAGGAGAGTCGGTTGGAGAACAAGGTACCGTGACCGTTGGATCAAAACCGAAGTTTGATTTAGGCCGTTAGATGAAAACCTCCTATCTAGATTAGGAAGGTTTAATCTCAGCCTTTGGATTGAAGATAGATTAGCAGGTTTAAACCTGGAGCGTTAGATGGAAACCACATTCGGTTGGGGTGATTAGGACAGTTTAAATCTCGGCCGTTAGATTAAAGATGCCTTCCCTGCCACCGTTAGATCAAACCAGATTGATCTTATCTTATATCGAAGGATACCGTTTGAGTCAGATTTAAACAACCGTTCGATTTAAACCATAACCGAACGCCTTATCAAACTTAACCGCGTTTTGTTTAAACGTAACCGTGCAACCGCGTTTTCCATCCACTTTTAGAATTAATTTTTCGTTCACCCATTTTAATTTCTCCAACACTTTTTAGGGTCTTGTAGTACCTGCTGGTGTTTGAATCATCAAGTTACGGCCAACTATGAAATAATTAGCCTGTTCTCCTGGTCCTCGCATCATAATCATTGACGAAAATAATATCAAAGTTACAGAAAATGAGAAAAAATTTTAAAAAAATACAGGATATTAGTACTAAAATAATGGTTTCTCCTTAAACCTAAAAATGTTGAATAAAAGATTTTTTTTTTCCTGGTTTTTTGGTGTCCTTTCGACCACAGCTAACTCAAGATACTTATTTAACTCGCGAATTATTATATTCTTGATGGTCTTATTTAATAAATCATTTACAGTTAATGGATTAATGTGTAAAAACTCTACCGTAAGTTGCACCATATGTTTGTTTAAGCTTAACTTTAACATGCATAGCCTTTTGTTGAACTCATTTAAGGGGGACAAAAATTCTTCAAATGTTTAAGAACTAAGGAAATAACAGGTTTGCAGGCTTAAGGCCGTACATTGAGCTTTTCTCTCCAGACTATGGGGGAGCTATGGATAATCAAATTCTTAGTGATATAAAATATGAAAGTTATTATACAAACCTAGAATGCTGTTAAATTTCTTATTTACATCCTCCACATAACTCTACAAGGCTCCGACAATGGAAATCTCCGTACTAAAGATTTAGCCTCTTATAACTAAAAGATGGATCAACGTGTAGGCTTATTTAAATCTGCAAAAGAAAATCACATGTTATGTCCAAAACATCATGTAAAATATCAAAGGCATATGTTATACACAGCAGCAAACGTCTTGGCGTGTCAAATAGTTGTGTAAGCGATGTTGGATGTAACATGAAGAGGATCACTATGTATACGTTTAAAACGAGTTCAGATGATCTTAAAATATTTTACATATATGAAAAGGCATACGTACACACACACACGTATATATACACACACGCACGTATATGTTGGGTATCCCTCCTAGTTGAAGAGACCCAATGTTTGGAGTCAAAAGACAATTACAGCATTGGAGAGTTCTAACAAAGGAAGTTGGAATGATGTTTTGATTCTCCAGCATTGTTTATTGCTTGGAAGACTCTACGAAGGCCTTGTGCATTGAAAAAGACACAAGATGGAACACTATAAATAGAGGTATTATGTGAAACAAATGCAAGAGAGAACAAGAAAACAAGAAGAAAAATAAGAGAGACAAATACAAGTGAGGAAGAGTAAAATTCGTAGGTGCTGGGTAGTCTGCCAGCCTCCGATAAATTACATTTTTGTTGAATATTGCACCGTTGGATTGTCACCAAATTTTTCCAGATTGTTCTCAAGACACCGTAGTACATTATGAACGGTGGAGATGTGTTTTGAAGGTGTATAGGTGTGTCCGATTCCTGCGTTCCCGAGACTGAAATTTTCTGCCTGAAAATTTCAGCTTTGTATTTTGTTCCTCTCTTGTATCTCGTTGTGTTCCAAGATTGTTTGGTTGATCTTGATGATGTTGTGTTCCTCTAGATACGCCTAGAGAGACTTGGTTGTACCCAATATTGATTTAGTGGAGATCGTTTAAGTGGCCTACGAGTCCCGTGGTTTTTTACTCCTGCCTTGGGAGGTTTTTCCACGCTAAAAATTGTTTATGTTCTTGTTCGTGTTTCCGTTCGATTATATCTCTATAGTTGCTGTATTTTGGGAGAGATTATTTCATATTCTGCTGTGCTATCGTGGTTTCCTCCCAACAAGTGGTATCAGAGCCAGGTTCTCTTGACTGTGTGCAACTATAGAAGTGAACACATCTAGGATGGTAAGTTTGAATGGATCCAACTACAATGTTCGGAAAGGAAAAATGGAAGATTTGCTCTATGTCAAAGGCTTTCATGTTTCGATTTTCTCTACCAAGAAGCCCGAAAGAAAAAGTGATGAAGAATAGAACCTGCTGCACAGACAAGTTTGTGAATACATCCGCCAATGGGTCGATGATAATGTATTGAATCATGTAAGCACAGTGTCTAATACAAGAACCCTCTGGACAGCGCTGGAGGAGTTATATGCAAAGAAGACGGGGAATAATAAGCTATTCTTGATCAAACAGATGATGTCTTTGAAATATGATGATGGTTCATCGATGGCCGACCACCTGAACGCTTTTCAGGGGATTGTGAATCAATTGGAGACGATGGGCATAAGATTTGATGATGAGATACAAGCTTTGTGGCTTATTGGAACTCTGCCAAATTCATGGGAGACGTTTCGGACATCGTTATCTAATTCTGCTCCTAATGGTGTTCTCACGATGTAATCGGCTGAGAGTGCCGTTCTTAGTGAAGAAATGAGGCACAAGTCTTTTGGTTCCTCTTCTCATTTCAGAGGTGCTGGTCATTGAATCACGGGAGAGAAGTCAGAGAAGGACTCAGAATAATCGTGGTGCATCAAGAGGGAAGAGTCAAAACCAAGCTTCGGACAGTCGTGGCAAGTCTCGTGGTGGTTCTAACAAATGGTCAAATATTGAGTGCCTTCATTGTGGCTTGAAGGGCTATATCCGAAGGCATTGCCGAAAGTTGAAAAGAGAAATGAAAGATAAGAGTAACCATAATGATGTCAAGAAAGAAGGTACCAACAATGATGATATTGTCGTTGTTGATGATTTCTTCATTATTTGTGATGATTGTGTAGAAAGTGTTAATATATCATCTGAAGAGATGGATTGGGTGATTGATAGTGGTGCTTCGACACATGCTACCTTTCAGCGTGATATTTTCTCAACCTATGAGGCAGGTGATTTCGGTGCAGTACGTATGGAAAATGAAAGACAATCAAGCGTTGTCCGAATGGGAAATATTTATGTTGAGACTAGTAATGAAACTACACTAGTTCTCAAGGATGTGAAGCATATTTCCGATCATCGGTTCAACCTCTTATCCGTTAAAAAGCTAAGTGATGAAGGATATTGCATTTCATTTCCAGGTAATGAATGGAAACTGACGAAGGACTCAATGTTGGCTGCGAGAGGAAAGAAATGTTTGAATTTGTACGTTGCCAAATTTGAGATTTCCAAGTATAACATAATACTTATGAGGATGATAGTTCATCGGAATTACGGCACCAACGTTTGGATCATATGAGTGAAAAGGGATTGAGCACCCTGGCCAAGAAGAAAATATTATCCGGTGTTTCCAATGCAAGACTGAAGCAGTGTCCGCATTGTTTGGCTGGAAAACAAAGACGTGTATCCTTCAAGTCCTCCGAACCAAAAAGAAAGCAGGAGGTTTTGGACTTGGTCCATTCCGATGTGTGTGGACCGATGAAGACCCGGTCACTTGGCAGTGCTTATTATTCTGTGACATTTATTGATGATTATCCTCAGAAGATTTGGGCCTATACCTTGAAGACGAAGAACTAGGTGCTTGATACAATCAAGTCCTTTCAAGCATTGGTTGAAAGAGAAACGGGAAAGAAGCTCAAGTGTATCCGAACGGATAATGGGAAAGAATATATCGGTCTGTTCGATGAGTATTACCGAAGCCAATGTATACGTCACCAAAAGTCTCCTCCGAAGACACCGCAGTTGAATGGACTGGCCGAAAGAATGAACAGAACCTTGGTTGAAAGGTGAGATGTTTGCTATCTCAGTCAAGATTGCCGAAGTACTTCTGGGGTGAAGCACTGAATACAGTGGTGCACGTGTTGAATTTCACACCTTGTGTGCCTTTGAATGTTCCAAACTGTGTTTCGAGTGAAAAAGATGTCTCCTATAACCATCTTCGGGTGTTTGGGTGCCTTGCTTATGTGCACGTTCCGAAAGATGAGAGATCAAAACTTGATGACAAGACAAAGAAAAGTGTATTTGTGGGATACATACTTGATGAGTTTGCTATCGCTTCTTTGATCCGATTGCCAGAAAGCTTGTTCGCAGCCCAGATGTTGTGTTTACGGAGGACTACACCATCGATGATATTGAGAAGGCTGAGAAAGAAATTCCTACTCATCTAGATGAAGAATTGGCTGGTGATCAACCAACTACAACTGCTCCCACACCAAATGTTGTAGTTGATGAGCCTGATGAGAATTTAGGTGTTGAGAATCAAGTCTTTTATGAAGAGGAGATGGTTGAGCAGCCTGCTGGTGCTGTTGAGTTGAGACGGTCTACCCGTGACAGAAGACCTTCCGTTCGTTATCCCCCGAATGAGTATGTATTTCTTATCGATTGTGGAGAGCCTGAAAGTTTTCAAGAAGCTTTGGAAGATGAAAACAAAAAGGAACGGATGGATGCCATGAAGGATGAAATGCAGTCCCTCTGTGAGAATAATACCTTCAAATTGGTGAAGTTGCCAAAGGACAAGAAAGCATTGAAAAACCGATGGGTCTACCGAGTGAAGAAATATGAAAATACTTCACAAGTTTGATACAAGGCTTGCTTGGTGGTAAAGGGTTTTACCCAAAGAAAAGGTGTTGATTTTAGCGAGATCTTTGCTCCGGTGGTGAAGATGCAATCTATTCGAGTCGTTCTCGGGCTTGCTGCTAGTCTTGATTTTGAAGTCGAGCAAATGGATGTCAAGACGGCTTTCCTTCATGGTGATCTGCATGAAGAGATTTATATGGAGCAACCTGAAGGTTTTCAACAGAAGGGTAAAGAAGAATATGTTTACAGACTAAAAGTCTGTATGGTTTGAAACAAGCACCGAGACAGTGGTACCAAATGTTCAGTTCAGTGATGATTAGACATGGTTACAAGATGACAAAAGCCGATCACTGTGTTTTTATACGAAGATTTCTAATAATAACTTCATCATTCTTCTGTTGTATGTCGACGATATGCTGATTGTTGGAAAAGACATTTCCAAAATCAATGAGTTAAAGAAGACCTTGAGTGAATCCTTTGCTATGAAGGATTTGGGGCCAGTGCAGAAAATCCTTGGGATTCAAGTCACACGTGACAGAAATGCAAACAAGTTGTTATTGTCACAAGAAAAGTATATTGAGAAGGTTCTTCGGCGTTTTGGCATGGACAAGGCCAAAGCAGTGAGTATTCCGCTTGCTTCTCATTTTAAGCTCAGTTACGAGCCGTGTCCATCTACTGATGATGAGAAGTCGATTATGAAGAATGTTCCATACTCGTCGGCATTGGTAGTTTGATGTATGTCATGGTTTGCACAAGACCCGATATAGCATATGTTGTGGGAATTGTGAGTCGTTATCTTTCATATCCCGGAAGACATCATTGGGAGGCTGTAAAGTGGATTATGAGATATCTCCATGGAACATCGAATCTGAGGCTAACTTTGGGATGTGATTCGCCTATATTGGTTGGTTATTCGGATTTTGACTTAGCCGGGAGCTTGGATGATCGCAAGTCTACTTTAGGACATATGATTTTTGTTGGGGGGAGCTGTGGCTTGGCAATCGAAATTGCAAAATTGTGTTGCACTTTCTACTACCGAGTCCGAGTTTATAGCCGTTGTGGAAGCAACAAAGGATTTTTTGTGTTTGAGGAAATTCTTAATGGAGCTAGGAGTGAAACAAGCTAAGCATGTGTTGTTTTGTGATAATCAAAGTGCCATCCACTTGTCTGAGAATTCCACATTTTATTCGAGTTCCAAACATATTGATGTTCATTTCATTGGATTCGTGATGCTTTGGATACCAAGTTATTCGAGGTTGAGAAGATTTATACGGATGAAAATGGCTCCGACATGTTGACAAAAGTTTTGTCAAGAGGAAAGTTTGAGTTTGCCGCATGATTTCCGGATTGATGCCGTCCTCCAATTTGTCAGTCGGGGGACTTTGTTGGGTATCCCTTCTAGTTGGAGAGTTCCAATGTTTGGAGTCAAAAGACAATTACAACATTGGAGAGTTCCAACAAAGGAAGTTGGAATGATGTTTTGATTCTCCAACATTGTTTATTGCTTGGAAGACTCTAGGAAGGCCTTGTGCATTGAAAAAGGCATAAAATGAAACACAATAAATAGAGGTGTTATGTGGAACAAATGCAAGAGAGAACAAGAAAATAAGAGAGACAAATACAAGTGAGGAAGAGTAAAATTCGTAAGTGCTGGGCAGTCTGACAGCCTCCGAAAAAATTGCATTTTTGTTGAATGTTGCACCGTTGGATCGTCACCAAATTTTTTCGTATTGTTTCCGAGACACAGTAGTACATTATGAATGGTGGAGATGTGTTTTAGAGGTGTATAGGTGTGTCCGATTCCTGTATTTCCGAGACTGAAATTTTATGTCTGAAGATTTCAACTTTGTATTTTGTTCCTCTTTTGTATCTTGTTGTGTTCCAAGATTATTTGGTTGATCTTGATGATACTGTATTCCTCTAGTTGTGCCTAGAGAGACTTGGTTGTACCCATTATTGATCATAGTGGAGATCGTTTAAGTGGCGTAATTGTCTCGTGGTTTTTTACTCCTACCTTAGGAGGTTTTTCCACGCTAAAAATTGTTGGTGTTCTTGTTCGTGTTTCCGTTCGATTATATCTCTATAGTTGCTGTATTTTGGGAGAGATTATTTCCTATTCCGCTGTGCTATCGTGGTTTCCTCCCAACAATATACATATATATATGCGTGTGTGTATATATATGTGTGTGTATTTCAAATGTGGTAGGTGAATGTTTGTACATAGAATTTTTATGTGAATATATAGATGCACACACACATATATGTATACATGTATATACATCACATATATATGTATATATGTATATATATATACATATATGTGTGTGTATACATACATATATACATACATACATGCATACACACACACATACATACATATACATATGTGTATATGTATAGACACACACAAGCGCGCATGCACACACAGATATACACACACATATATACATATATGGGTACTTATATCAATGTATACATAAACTTAGATACACACACATATATATCAATGTATATATATATATATATATATATATATATATATATATATATATATATATATATATATATTGGTATTTATATCAATATATATATATATATATATATATATATATATATATATATATTATCGAAAGGAAGTTCATTAGCTTAAGGTTCAGAAGTGATAATAAAGAACTGGAATAGTATATATTACTAGTTTTTTGATTTAATTAAATAAAATTTATGATTTTGATTATTTGAACTTATTAATTTTCACGCGTTCGGAAAAACAAATACTTATGAATATAGTGACCTAGGAGGTCACACTTTTTCAATAAACCAGAAAAAAAACAGAAATCAAAACTGTACGCTGGGATTAACGTGATAGGATCACCTCACCGCAAGGGAGTGCGGTGACGCGTGACCGCACGACACGTGGCAGCAAGAGGGGTGGTGAAGCTAGACGAGGGTCACCTTCATCTAGCCTCATCACTCTCCCTTGCTGACACGTGTCGCGTAGTCACAAAAGGGGTGAGAAAAGTTGAGGTGATGAGATCTAACCCAGTAGCTTTGTTTTCTCACAAAGATGAGCTAATAGTTCTCACGTTGCTCTCCCCACTAATGTTGCTGATATTTGGTGTAATCATGATGTGATAGTTGTAACTGTCATAAAATAATGTCAATCTGAAATTTAATTTGACAGTCAAACGTGGTCAAACTTGACTCAATTAACAACAGAAACCGGCTGATAACTTGCTGCAACCGGTTTCACTACATTTTACAGCCAAAAAAACGAATTCTTTCTCCAAAATAACGTCTTTCCCTTCCATCCCTTCTGATGCAATTAGTTACCCTCTGATTTTTCTCCATAATTTAGACTCCCACC
>AP025044.1:6012056-6049099 GCA_036186865.1 Eustoma russellianum
ACCTGCTGCAGCCGGTTTCATCAAATTTTAGCGCCAAAATCAATGTTTTCCACCAAAATAACGTCTTCTCCTTATCTCCCTCTTGCTGCAATTGACCCCCTTTGATTTTATTCATAAATTAGCCTCCCAATTCACCTTAGAAACTTGTTTATTAACCTATATGGTGACTATTATTTTTTCCATCGGAAGGAAGGCAACACCTCACTCCGTTTATCAATTTTTCTTATATATGGTGGAGAAACCCAGTCCGAAGATTCAGAACTACAGCTTCAGGTACAACAAGAAACTAACACTTCAGCATGAGCAGGGCAATTTAGCTAACATAAAATTCTATGAAAAGTAAAACCAGCACCTATCAGCAGATGTCAAGGTGGGTTCCGAAAAAAGTACAATGGGAGGGTGAATTAACCTATCTCGGACATAACCTAATGCAACATGACAATACAGAGATGCACCCTCGAAAAAATCCACTAAACAAGATCTCAACAACCCATGACAGTGCAATTATAGACGAAGACACCAGAATGCTCCTTTATACCGATAACCCTCCAGTCCAAAGTTCCATTGTTGGTTCCTGATTTTGGATTCCAAGAACTCAGGACGATAGCTTCACCTTCAGGACCCCGCTGTCCACCCACAACAAGAAGCTCCTGCCCACATGCTTTAAAAGCTAGACCCCAACCATTGGAAAAATCCGCTCTAACATGAAATGGAAAGCTATAACCAACTTGAAAGTTTGAAGAACAAGTCGTAAATTTTATCATTAAGGCATATCTTTCGACCTTTCTAAGGTGAATTGGGAGGCTAATTTATGAAGGAAAATTAGAGGGAGCCAATTGCAGCAAGAGAGAGAGAAGAAGAAGACGTTATTTTGGTGGAAAAAATTGATTTTGGCGCTAAAATTTGATGAAACCGGCTGCAGCAGGTCAGCAGCCGGTTTCTGGTGTTAATTGAATCAATTTTGACCACGTTTGGATGCCAACTGAGGTTTCGGAACGTTTAAATGCTAACTGGATTATGTGACAAACGTTTGGGTGCTAAGTGCAATTTACTCTATGTTATAGTGTTATTGGATGTAACCTTTTATTTTTGTTTTTTGTTTTATCTCGTCTAAGGTCTTGTTGGCAACAGGTTGAACTTCAACTCAAAGAATTTCCACTGTCCCAACCCTAAGGAGCTGTGTAGATGATGTAAAATAGGAATCCAAAAGCCTCCTAGATTGGGTGAGATCTTACACAGTTATCCACACAATGTGCTCCACGGGCAGCAGAGGAACACTCACACTGTGCGCGTCCCTGGTTTCGATCGAACTCATGACCTCTTGTTGGCAATCTCCAATCCGAGTACCAACTGAACTATGTTCTGGGTCATCTCGTCAAGGTCTTCTTGGTACTGTCTCGACCCCCACCCCACCCCACCCCACCCCACAAAGTATCGATATTCACATCTTCACTAAATATAAAACAACGAAGATAACTAAAGTTTGGCATGACACTAAGCCCAAAGAGTTTGGCATGACACCAAACACAAAGAGAAATATATCAATGATATTATTTACATGTCAAATGATGATAACTTACAACAAAAAGTAAGAATGGTTATGAGATGTTATAGTAGTTACTAATTAACCAATAGAAAATAAAATAGAAGAAACCCGGCCTCTTTTTAATCAGAACTATCTTAATGACATGTCATTTTTTTTTACTTTGTATGTCTTTTGGTTAAGAAGTATTATTTAAATAAAACTACTATGAATTTACATATCTTAGAGTAACTATTTTCCCTCTCATGTATGTCTTTTGGTTAAGAAGTATTATTTAAATAAAACTACTATGAATTTACATATCTTAGAGCAACAAAATGACTTTCTAAATTGGCTGTGCTTCTTATATTGTGAAGTAACAGTTGATCAACATGTAATTTTCATTGTAGGTCATCGAGAAACACAGAAACAACCTCTATGTGTTTCTAACACATGAGTATGGTTGCATACATCTGACCCTCCTATACCTAGCCATAGGCTGGAGTCTCTTAGGCAATGGGTAATGTTGTTGTAGAGTAACTGTTTTCCTTCTAAGAGAAAAAGAATGACTATTTTCTCTGTCCCGCTTTGTTAATCGAGGTATAGCACTCGACTATTTCAAAAACATCATTTCACGTGTTTGTAATGAATGTACATAAATGGTCTTGCTTGTTCAGAATGATAACTAACTAAACGTAATTTAGTAGTTTATAATACATGGAAACTGGACATTACTCTATAACATCTCAAGAAGAATTTCCAGACTAACAAAATAGCATAAAAATGAATAGTTATCATCGTGTGACATGTTAGTAAACGGTATGAAAATGGTACCAAACAAGAAGTAAAAACACTGCCAACAAAGAGTATGAAAGCCGAGACACAACAAATGTTGCTGTCCTTAAAACTAAAATGCATCCACTACGAGCGAGGTGAACTACTTGGCACAAGCCTCCCAGGATATAACGGCTTTTTTCTTTCTTCGCTCTACGAGAGGAAGATGAACTTACAAAGAGAAGAGTTGATAGTAGAGGAGAAGAAGAGAGTAAATTGCTTAAATGTGCACAAACTTTGCAAAAGTTTTTCTATATTAATGTAAAATATGTAGACAAGGAAGCCAGGAATCAGGGAAAGATTGAAGAAATCAAGGGAAAATTTATTTGTAATTAGTATGATTGATTTATTTGTAATTAAGAGTAATTAGTGTGATTGATTTAGTTACCATACATAGGGACAAAACTGTACTATAAAATGAGGATGTACATTGACGGAAAAGATAAGAAATACAACAAAAATTTCTTCCTTAATTTCTTCTGTTTTGCCTCTGATTACACATGGTATCAGAGCAGGCTAGATTCTAGTCAAGCCTGTTTTTTGCCTACTGCAATTTCTGGGATCGTTTTGGCTCAGAATTGTTTGATTCCTCATTGCCTTACTGTATCTCCCTTGCATTTTCTGGGCAACTACTGGGCTCAGAATTGTTTTTCCTCATTGCCGTATATCTTCCCCACCATCTAGCAATCATACTTGCCCGAATCTGAGACTAATAAGGCTCAGACTCAATTGTCCTCACTGCCTAATATACCTGTTTCCAGTCTCTGTCCAAGATCAAGTCCCCAGATATTAACCTGCACAAAGAAAACTCAACGATGTCAAAAATTCCGGCCACAACCAAACCAGAAACATCTGAGACCAGACCAAGCCTTCCAGCCAATTTTGACATCTCAGAACAATTTGCCAAGTTCCTACAACAGAGCCTGAATATGCAACCATCACCGCCACTTCCAACCAGTCTAGTGCTGAAAGTAAAACTCAACAGCACAAATTACAACGTATGGGGACGTCTCATGAAAATAGCCATCGGTGGCAGGGGGAAGAGCTCCCACATAACTGGGGTACCTCCACCCCCTGCCAACAGATCCCTCTTACCCAACGTGGGAACAAAGTGACCAGTTGGTCTTCACGTGGCTCATTGACAATATTGAGGACAGTTTAGTGAACAATGTATCTAAATATGCCACTGCTAAGGCCCTTTGGGACGGGTTGGCCGTGACCTATGGGACTGTAAGTGACCCATTACAAATCTTCGATTTGCATAAACAGTGTTACACAATCAAACAAGGGAATCGTTCTCTAGAGGCTCTCTGGGATCAATTCCAAGGATTATGGATGAGTATAGACTCCTTGGATCCAAATCCAATGGAGTCACCACAGGACATCTCTGTTTACAACAAAAAAATTCAAGAACAGAGGTTATATCAACTTCTACTGGCTGTTGACGACCAGTTCTCAGACACCAAGAAGGACATCCTCAAGCGTGACCCTAGACCCACGGTTGAGGCAGCATACAATGAACTCAAACGGGCTGAAATACAGAAAGGAGTTTTAGTCAACTCACCCTCAGATCTAAGATCATCACAGGGTATAGGTCAAGGATTGGTGGCTAAGGGACCACCAGAACCCAACTGACAGCGAGGGACCCTGGAGAAGCCATCTCCACGCTCAGGCAAGCCATCAAAGCGTGGAGAAGACAAATCTCAACAGGAGTGCAGCCATTGTAAGAAGAAGGGTCATACCAGAGAGAAGTGTTTTCAACTCAACGGTTACCCAGACTGGTGGGATGAATTCAAGCGAAAGGGGCGAGTTTCTGTCGCTCAAGCCAAAGAAGGAGGAGAATCTGGACCCATGGAAGGACCAGCAACCTTCAGCGAGCAACAGAAAGGAAGTGCCATGGAACATTCGGGAGCAGCCATGGAATGCTCTGGAAAGAGCAGGGATGAAGACGGCAGCAGAGGTAAAGGGGTTGGGAATTTATTTCCCAACCCTAATCCAACCACCCCCTTAAATAACCCATTTAAAATTATCCCCGGTACCCCTTCTCTTAATGCTAATGTTAGTTTGGTCCCTGCAGAATCCACAGTCAACAAAACAGCCCTTAAATCTTCACGAAATTCCACTAAGACCCCAGAAGCTTCAGAATTTACATGTGCACCCCCAGATTTAGCCTCTATGCTCCCTAAAGGCCTAAAAACGTCCTCAAGTGCATTTCCACCCCCAAACTCTCCAGAAATATCATTTAAGTCCTCTCCGTGGATTTTTGACTGTGGAGCTACCGACACTATGACAAACGACATTTCCGACTTAGCCCTACACACCCCAACCACTAAGACATCTATTGAGACCGCTAACGGCACCACAGTACCTGTTGTCGACAGTGGCACAATTTCAATCACGCCTACTATCAACTTGAAGAACTGTTTATATGTCCCATCATTGTCTACTAAATTACTCTCAGTCAGTCATGTCACAAAAGAATTAGATTGTATCGTTCTGATGTATCCCAATTTTTGCCTCATGCAGGACATTCATACGGGGGCGATCATTGGGCGTGGTACTGAGCGCCAAGGTCTGTACTTTGTTGATGCGGTAACGCAGCAGGGACGGTCTAATCTTGCCACCGGAACGATCGATCGACAGGTGTGGCTGTGGCATCGCCGTCTGGGACATCCTTCATTTAGTTATTTAAACCGTTTGTTTCCTACTTTATTTTCTTCATCTGCAAAACATTTCACCTGTGATACATGTCTCCGGGCAAAACAAACCCGGGCTTCTTATCCAGCTAATAATACTCGGGTCAGTCATCCATTTACCTTGATACATTCTGATGTTTGGGGACCATCTCCATATAATACCCCACTTGGCTATCATTATTATGTTATCTTCATTGATGATTGTTCTCGTATGACTTGGCTATACGTCCTGAAAAATAAATCTGAAGTCCACCAAAAGTTTGTTCTCTTTTACAATATGATCCATACACAATTTAACACGAAAATACAAATCTTACGGTCTGACAATGGGGGGAATACATGAGCAAAGATCTAGCTCAATTTTTACATGAAAAGGGCATTATTCATCAAACCACTTGTCCTGATACTCCAGAACAAAACGGGGTCGCAGAACGCAAAAACCGTATTCTCTTAGAAATGACCCGAGCAATGTTACTGGATTCGCATGTCCCGGTAAGTTTCTGGCCGGAGGCAGTATCTACAGCTGCATACCTTACAAATCGCCTCCCAACCAAAATCCTTAATTATGCTACCCCACTCCAAACCCTATCTACATATCATCAACTCCCTACCCTCTTTACGCTCCCCCCACGAGTCTTCGGTTGTACTGTCTTTGTACATACACCCAAACATGATAGAACCAAATTAGACCCATGCTTCGAAAAATGTATTTTTGTTGGATATGCACCTAATCAGAAGGGCTACCGGTGTTATAATCCTCGTACCCGGCGCATCCATGTTACTATGGACTGCATTTTCCTTGAGACAGAATATTTCTATCCCAACCCATCTTCGGTTCAGGGGGAGCCGCTAAATGAGGATGGAACCCTTGATTGGTTGGTGCCACCACCTATCTGTTCGACGGTTATTCCCACAGGGCAAGTAGATGGCGCCGATTGCGATACAGCTCCCAACACCGTACAGTCTGAGGAACTAGTACCGTCTAATGATCCGTCCGGCATGAATGATGCACTTGAGGTAATTAATTATGATACCACTAATGATCATTCTAATTCTGTGGATGACATTGAGTCTGCCCTAGATCTTGACGCTCTTTCTGAACAGGACCCGCCTACAGAAATATATCCTTCCCTTTCTGATCGTAACCAAGAAACATGCAGGGACACTAATATTTTTATTGAGAGACAGGAGGTCCGGGTGTTACCACCTCGGGAAAAGCGTGGAGTTCCCCCAAAAAGATACTCTCCAGAACAAATATCCAAGGTGTCCAAGTATCCGGTAAGCACTTCTACAGTAGGATTATCTGAGTTAGCTAAAAGTTTTTTCGTGTCTATATGCTCAGAACAGGTTCCACGAAACGCTGAGGAAGCTTCTATTCAACCAGCATGGAAGGAGGCGATGGTGATAGAAATGGATGCTTTGGAGAAGAACTGTACTTGGGAAAAGTGTTCACTGCCATACGGGAAGAAACCAGTTGGGTGCAGGTGGGTATTCACAATCAAATATAGAGCAGATGGAAGTGTTGAAAGGTACAAGGCTCGACTGGTAGCAAAAGGGTATACCCAGACATATGGAGTGGATTATTCAGAAACATTCTTACCTGTAGCACGAATAGACACAATCCGAGTATTATTCTCTGTTGCAGCAAACCAAGGATGGCCACTTCACCAATTTGATGTCAAGAATGCCTTTCTGCATGGTGATCTGAAGGAAGAAGTTTACATGGAGCCGCCACCGGGGTTCTCGTCTGATTTTAAGAAAGGAGAGGTGTGTAGGCTAAAAAGGGCCTTGTATGGTTTAAAACAGTCTCCCAGAGCCTGGTTTGGCAGATTTACGGAAGTCATGAAACAAGACGGATACAAACAGAGCAACGCAGATCATACTTTGTTCACCAAGAAGAAAGGTAAGCTTGTTACTTGTTTGATTATTTATGTAGATGACATGGTGATAACAGGAAATGACACTGAAGAAATTCGGCGCCTTCGGAAACATCTATTTACCAAGTTTGAGATGAAAGACCTTGGAGGACTGAAATATTTCTTGGGGATTGAGGTTCTGAGGTCAGCAGAAGGGATATGCATCTCTCAACGAAAGTATATTCTGGATCTCTTGACCGAAGTAGGGATGCTCGATTGTAAACCGTGTGATACTCCCATGGTAGTGAACCACAAGCTACAGGTAATTGATGGAGCACCTCTTGCAGATAAAGGACAGTATCAACGGTTAGTGGGAAAGCTGATCTACTTGTCACACACCAGGCCAGATATTGCATTTGCGGTTAGTCTGGTAAGTCAGTTTATGCATAATCCCCAGGAACATCATATGAATGCTGTCAGGAGAATTTTACAGTATCTGAAGCATACACCGGGGAGAGGAATTGTGTTTAGAAATAACGGGCACCTGAAAATACAAGCATACACTGATGCAGACTGGGCTGGGAGCTTAACAGATCGGAAATCCACCTCAGGATACTTTACACTTGTAGGAGGTAATCTTGTAACGTGGCGAAGTAAGAAGCAAAAGGTTGTCGCTCTCTCAAGTGCTGAAGCTGAATTTCGGGGAATAGTGAAAGGGGTTACTGAAGTACTGTGGATCCAAAAGTTACTCAGAGACATTGGTGTGCCAGTCAGTGTGCCGACTCCTTTGCTATGTGACAACAAAGCTTCAATTAGCATATCTGAAAATCCAGTGCAGCATGACCGAACTAAACATGTTGAGATCGACAGGCACTTCATCAAGGAAAAAATAGACAGTGGGGTGATTGAGTTACCGTTTGTAAGATCTGAAGATCAATTGGCCGATATACTAACCAAAGCAGTTAATGGAAGGTCCTTCGAAGATACTCTGTGCAAGTTAAACGTTGTTGACCGCACCGTTCAACTTGAGGGGGAGTGTAGACAAGGAAGCCAGGAATCAGGGAAAGATTGAAGAAATCAAGGGAAATTTTATTTGTAATTAGTATGATTGATTTATTTGTAATTAAGAGTAATTAGTGTGATTGATTTAGTTACCATACATAGGGACAAAACTGTACTATAAAATGAGGATGTACATTGACAGAAAAGATAAGAAATACAACAAAAATTTCTTCCTTAATTTCTTCTGTTTTGCCTCTGATTACACAAAATATTCAAGCCTTGTATTTATAGGCTTTAGGATAGATCAAGACATCATTTGAAATATGTTTCAGCAGTTTACTAATCTCCTAAGTTAGTTACATAACGTTCACTAATGAAGGGAGATGATTCTTGGACCAAAAGATGCAACTCAGCATGAAAGGTTCTGTCCGTTGGCACATCGATCGATCGAAGTTGGACAGAAACATTTCATCTTTCATCCTGTCCCACATAGATCGATCCATGTATCGATTGGTGTCACATCGATCGATCGATGTGATCGATCTATGTTGGACTAAAAGCTTCTTTCATTGCATCACATCACATCGATGGATCGATGGATCGATGTCTCTTACATAGATCGATCCATGTCCTCCAGAAACCTCAACTTTATTCTAGCTTTCACTTGGTTCGATCAAACTTACACATGGATCGATCCAAGTGATTTCTTTCAAGATTAAAGTGTTTAGATCATCAATCAAACTCCCAAACATCATCACACATGTTTCTATATAAGTTTGGATCACATTTTAAAGTATTTTAACGTACTTTCCAACATCACTTTGACATTCAGAGCACTGGGCAGAAATCACATTGCGTTAGCATCCGCTGGGACCATCGCAATGCTTTGCCAATGATGTTTTCATTAATCAAGAACGAAAGTTGGGGGCTCGAAGACGATTAGATACCGTCCTAGTCTCAACCATAAACGATGCCGACCAGGGATCGGCAGCATTCCTCGTCGACGTCGTTACCGCATAGAGCATGGCCGCGAGGGGCCGTCCAAAACGGCAACGACAAATTTTAATAATTTTCTTATGTTCAATTGACAGGTTGAGGGTTAATGACGACATACACCAAATCTTATTCCAATTTAAAGATCATGCACGTTTGACTATAAAACGAGGCAAATTTTAAATTGTTCAACTTCTTTTCTGTGCTGAATAATGATTCATGGATATATGATGGCAACATATAAAAAATGGTATATCTTCAAAGTTTATTACTTAATTTAGTAGTTTATAATTACTTATTTTTTCTTTTCATGAATTATTTAACATTGGATCTGCAGGTGTACACAAAGATCAATGGTTGACTGATTCACAACATTCAAGTAGTCATCTGCATCAAGGCTGTGCCTAAGCTGTTTCACAAGTTTCTGGCAAAAGGGCCGATGGATTTCAAGACTTCATGCATCAGCTTCTTCATAGCTTGTGGTTTTGCAGTTTGCCTACAAATTTTTCTCTTCTCCCCAATTTCTCCTGTTCCCCTGGAGCTTCCACCAGCCTCTTCAGTTCTTCCTCTCCAGTCAAACAGTAAATTACAGGTCATCGTTATTATTTAGTATATGTTGCATTCTTTCTTTTTTTTTTTGCAAATATATTTTTTGTAACATTCTTGTCGCATGTTATAGAGAGAATAAAAATGACATTTTTGGGTTATAATCATTTTAAGATGAACATTAGATTAATTGACTTTTTTCCTCTTTACATCCTAAAAAAAAGTGAAATCCAGCTTGGTTCTTCAAATTAGCAAAGTTATTTACTTCTAATTAGATCTTAAAAAGAATGAAATCACGTCTTTTTAGGATTTGAACGTAGGAGCCTTCAAGGCATAGCTCAGCTGGTATGCTCAACTGGTACTCGGGTTGAGAATTGCTATATGAGGTACATGGTTCGATTCCAAGGAAATGTACACCTTGTGTGGGCTCTTTGTGTATGACCTCTCCCAACTTAGGAGTCAGCCGAAATCCTGATTTACATCCTTCACAATGCTTCTTGGAGCTAGGACGGTGGGAGCCTTTAAGACCAGGATATGACCTTTTGGTCCAAGGATCCGGTCCGGTTTTAGAGACCTCTGAACTAAACTACGTAAAAAGTTTATATTTAGTGTTGTATTCCTAGCTAGACAAGGCCAAAAGTTACTCAGGGGAGGCTGCAAGTTTTTCATATCAATTTTTTAAAATGTGGAAGTTTACTTGGTGAACAGGAAGCAGTGATTCTTGGAGAAGGAATTTTGGTGAAACCGGAAGATGTTGCTGTGGATGAAAATGGTGTCCTTTACACAGCTACAAGAGATGGTTGGATCAAGCGTTTGCACAAGAATGGAAGCTGGGAGGATTGGAGGTGGATTGACAGTCAACACTTGCTAGGAATTGCCACAGCTTCTGATGGCGGCCTCTTTGTATGCGACGCGGAAAAGGTATGTCTACAAGTGGGTTAGGATTCCCTCACCCTATTTCTTTTTCACCCCACTCTCCCTCACCCGCATCTAGTCTCACCTCGCCACTCCTCCTGCTGCAACGTGTCGTACGATGAAGGATAGGGTGAGAGAAAATGGGTGAGAGGACAAGTGATGTTTTTACTGCCAATTTCATCGTGTAAATGGTTAGCAGTGAGCAGACTTTCGACGGTCAAGACGCGGGGTGTTCTGGGATAGGATCCCCTCACCGCAAAAGGATGTGGTGATGCGTGACCGCGCGACACGTGGCACTAAGGAGGGGTGATGAGGCTAGATACAGGTGACCCTCACCATCTTTCCTTGCTGCCACGTGTCACATGGTCACAAAGGGGGTGAGGAAAGTGGAAGTGAGAAGATCTCAACCCGGTGTTCTGATAGTTGCTTGTTAACCTATGATATTGTATTGCGCAATTATTAGGTGTTCTAATTGTCGCTCGTTTTCCGATGAGATTATAAAGGGCGTGGATTGACATGTCCATAGGTATAGGTGTGTTTAAAATAGGGGTATGTCTCATTTTTTTTATTAGTTTAACAAGTAATTACTCATTCGACATGACCAAATTTGTGTGATTGATCAGTCGATGTTTGATGGATTTGTGATCCTTTTTATACTTTGAACTGGCATCCTTTTGCATGACATGACAATCAAATGTAAGATCATCCTGAAAAAACAACAACAACATTACCTCATTGACTTAGAGGTTATCGCTTATGGCAGGGTATGGAGGGTCGGATGCACGCAACCATACCCATGTAGATTGTTTTCCGATGACCCATAAGGGCGTTCCCGATGCACTAGGCTACCGCGTTTGTGTAGGGTCCAGGAAAGGACCGGATTGCTTTGCGATTTGATGTACGCAGACTTACCTTACACTTTTGTGCAAGAGACTGTATCCGCGGCTCGAATCCGTGACCTTAAGGTTACAAAACAACAACTTACCAGTTGCTCCAAGGCCCGCCCTCCATTGAAAAAACAGTGACCCCAAAATGGTGATATAAATGACTAGCCCTTTGGAAAATGATGTGTTTAATGCATCATAGCAGTATTATCCAAAATTCAGATTTACATGATTCCAGGAGATTCAACCAGTAAGATTTAGGGTGTGAGTTGAAACAACGGTGATGTAACAGCATGGATATATAATGACAAACAATTTGCTTACACTTAGATATTCCCTTGAGATAATAAGAGCATTTTTGTGACAACTTTGATTGGCTCAGGGTGTTCTGAAGGTGACAGAAGAGGAGACAAGTGTTCTTGTTTCTCATGTTAATGGCCAAAAGATCAGGTAGGAGATAAGTCTTCTTGCATCTTTGAGACAATTTATTTGATCTAGATTCTCTTTCTTTGTTTGTATTGCTTTACTTTGTTATAGTTTCTTTAAGTGTAGATTAATTTTTCGAAATCAGGTTAGCAGATGAGGTGATCGAAGCATCAGATGGGAGTTTGTATTTCAGTGCGTTTAGCACCAAATTCGGAATTCATGAATGGTTCCTTGATGTTCTAGAGGCAAGACCTCATGGACAGCTCCTCAAGTATGACCCTTTGTCGAATCAAACTTCCATCGTGCTTGATAATCTTCATGGTGCAAATGGTGTTGCTCTTTCTTCAGATCAAGATTACTTGGTTGTGTGCGAGTCATGGAAGTAAGTAGACATCACAGATTCAGAAAACCAGTACAATAGATTCTGTTTCGAAGAAAAACTTTCTAAAGCGTCAAAACTTCTTTTGAATACAAACCCGCTTCTCATCAAATGTGCATTCTCGCATAAAAAAAAAACCCTAGGTTTAGTGGTTGAGTAGCATTCCTCTATTCCCCGAAGGTTCGAGTCTCATTACTTTTGACAAATTAAAAGAAGGATCAATATGACTATGTCGACATGCCATAGGTACAATGGTATGTATGTGTAAATCTACTAGAGAACTCTTGATTTTTTGACCTGGTTCTAACAGGTACAGATGCCTGAAACATTGGCTGAAAACTGAGATCAAAGGACAAACAGAGATCTTCGTAGAGAATCTCCCAGGTGGACCTGATAACATTAACATTGCTCCAGATGGCACCTTTTGGGTTGCACTCCTTCAGGTATGGTCCAAACAAATCTCAGACAAAATTTTCTGCAACCATACTATTTTATGTGTCTGAATTCTTATGTTGTCATTCCTCCATCCTTGTATCATATACAATCATCCATTGATTAGTATATGTATATACATGTGTGCGCGTGCATGACCATGGAATGTCCCAGATTTTCTTTCCTACGTTTTCATGTTCCCTCTCACATGGACGTAGATCCCTGTAAAAGTCATGTTAATAAGTTTTACATAAGTATGAACGAGACCGCAGAATAAAAAATGAAACATGTGGTCTAGAAAAATGCCATAGATCTCTAGAAAAGTAATGTAGAATCCTTGAAGAAATGTATTGAGTTTATTATAGAGGGAAAAAACCCCTTACTCTGGTTCCTATTACATCAGTTGTTTATATACTAGAAGAAAGAAGGAAAGAATCCCTATAACTACTTCGACTGCTAACTAAAGTAACGGTAACCTGCAACATCAATGTACAAGTACGAGGGAAAACTAACGGCTATATACAGATTATATCTCTTATTTTCTACACTCCCCCTCAAGCTTGGTGTAAATATTTTTGCAACCAAGCTTGCACAGCATTTGATGGAAAATTTTAGTAGAGACTGATTTGGTCAAGATATCCGCAATTTGCTGAGAAGTTGGAATATATTTGATCGAATGAAGTGTCTATCAATGTCAACGTGCTTTGTCTTGTCATGATGTACTGGATTCTCAATCATATGTATTGAAGACACATTATCACAGAAAGCTTTAATCTGCATTCCAGCTGAGTCTTGATGCAGGTCAATCAAAACTCTTTTTAGCCATAACCCTTCACAAATTCCCAAAGCCAAGGCTCTTAATTCCGCCTCTGCGCTGCTACGAGCCACCACCGTCTGCTTTTTACTCCGCCATGTTACTAAATTTCCCCACAGAAACGTACAGTAACCAGATGTGGATCTCATATCACTCTTTGATCCTCCCCAGTCAGCATCAGTGTAAACTTTGATGTCCCTACAATCATGTTTGCCAAAAAATAAGCCTTGACCAGGTGAGCCTTTTAAATATTTGAGAATCCGCATGACAGCATTCAAATGAACATTAGTTGGCGAATGCATGAACTGACTAACATAGCTTACGGCGTAGCAAATATCGGGTCTAGTATGTGACAAATAAATCAACTTACCAACTAATTTCTGATATGAATGAACATCAGTTAGAATATTACCATCTCGTGATTCAGTTGTACGAATTGATTCCATAGGTGTGGTGGCAGTCTTACATCCTAGCATACCTGTTTCTTGGAGAAGATCCAAAATGTATTTTCTTTGAGATATGATCATACCTGTACTGCTCCGTCCAACTTCCATCCCTAAAAAATATCTTAGAGGTCCTAGATCTTTAACTTCAAAAGCTGTAGCAAGATGTCTTTTTATATTTGAAATACTTGAACAACTATTTCCAGTCAAAATTATATCATCAACATAGACAATGAGAAGTGTAATAGTCTTATCAACAGCACAAATAAATAGGGTGTGATCACTCTGAGCCTGTCTAAAGCCAAAACTTAGTAGAACTTCAGTAAACTTACTAAACCAAGCCCTTGGCGATTGTTTAAGTCCATAAATAGACCTTTTTAATCTACACACCTTTCCTTTCGTTTTTTCAGACTCAAAACCAGGTGGAATACTCATAAACACCTCTTCCTTTAATTCACCATTTAAGAAAGCGTTTTTAATATCTAATTGATGAAGTGGCCAATCAAGATTAACAGCCAAGGAAAAAATAACCCGAATAGTATTGAGCTTAGCAACTGGAGCAAAAGTTTCAAGATAATCAATCCCATAGGATTGAGTAAAGCCTTTTGCAACCAATCTAGCTTTGTACCTGTTAATAGAACCATCAGAATTGTACTTGAAAGAAAAAACCCACTTACAGCCCACTGGTGAAGCATTTTCTGGAGTTGGAATTAACTCCCAGGTATCATTTTTAAGGAGGGCAGACATCTCATCGTTCACGGCTGCCTTCCATTTTTCCTGTCTCAAAGCTTCTTGAATAGTAACTGGAATACATTGAGTGTCAAGATTGATAGTAAATGCTCTAAAATGTGGAGTTAAGTTGTCATAAGAAAGCACACTGTTGAGAGGATAAATGCATTTGTAACACTGTTTTCCACTTAAGAATTTGTGGTACTTGATGCATTCACGTGTTCCCTTTCTGATAGCAATAGGCAAGTCTGATACAGGATTTTCGCTTATTTGTTGTTCTGTGGTATCAGCATTAGATGGTTCAACAGACTGTGTTGCCTCAGATTGAGATAGTTCAGTTCTATGAGTGGGATCAATGATACATACCCGTGGTCTTACCTGCGAGCCCCGTCTTGAATATACCTGCGCAATGGGTAAGGGTCGTCTGGGTTGATCCTCCACAGGTCCATTCTCTGGAGTAAGTCCATGTTCTTGTTCCTCACAGTCACGATGGGAGGAAGGGTGAAGTGTAGGGCCCCCAACAGTGGAGATGTCAATGATGCTCCAGAAGTCCAGTTGCTCAGGACCCCCATTACTGGAATTCAGATTAGATGAATAATATGGGGAACATTCATCAAACATTAAGTCCATGGTAGTGTAGAATTTTCGAGTGTTAGGACAAAAACACTTGTACCCCTTTTGTGAGCTAGAATAGCCCAAGAATATACATTTTATTGATCTCCTGTCAAGTTTACTCCTAGTGTGGGCCTGGAGGTAGACATACACAACACACCCAAAGGTTTTAAAAGGAAGTTCCGGCAATAGCAAACAGTGTGGATAAACACTTAACAACTTGTCTCTGGGGCTCACAAAGTTAAGAACCCTGGACGGCATCCTATTGATCAAGTAGGTGGCTGTAAGTACAGCCTCCCCCCAAAGATATTTAGGGACATTCATAGTGAACATTAAAGATCTAGCAACCTCTAATATATGTCTATGTTTCCTTTCAGCAATACCATTTTGCTGAGGATTATAGACATTAGAGGTTTGATGATGGATGCCTTTTTCTGCAAGAAAACACTTAACCTCCTTATCTAAGTATTCACTCCCATTATCAGTTCTAACATTCTTGATAGTAATATTAAACGGGTTTTGAATTAAGTTAACAAACTCTCTGAAAATCTGTGACAGTTCAGACTTTTGTTTCATTAAATAAAGCCAAGTTACTCTAGTGTGATCATCAACAAAAACTACAAACCATTTACTGCCATTTACATTTAAGACCCTTGAAGGTCCCCAAATGTCAGAGTGGACTAAATTGAAAGGCTTGCTTTCCCTGTACTCTCTGGCTGGATACTGATGTCTAGTAAGCTTGCTAAATGAGCATGTTTCACATTTCAACAATTCAAAAGGAACATCTCTAAAGAGTTCAGACTTGATCTTTTTCATGTATAAGAAGTTGGGGTGGCCCATCCTCTTATGCCATAGCAAAATGAGAGCTATTCTAGAATCATACTTATCTATTCTAGGAACAGGTCTATTGTTCATGCAAGAATATACACTAGAATAGCCTCCAAAATACCCTGGTTCCACATTTTCCAAGAAGAACAACCCTTTGTGATGATTAGCACTGCCAATCATCCCCTTGGTTGCCTTCAGACCCATGATATCCTCCTGGATGCAGGAAGAAATAGGTAGAAAGTAACATTTAGAAGGAGTGAAAAGAGTCCAGCAGCAGTTATCACTCATTAACCTCTTAACAGAAATTAAATTGCAGTCAATATCAGGAACTAAAAGGACATTTCTGAGCATTAGTCTGTCATTTAAGTGAATATTGCCATACCCTTTAATATACATATTATCACCATTAGCAACTTTAACAATCTTGGGAGCACCAAGACATGTAAAGTTTTGTAATTTTGACTTGTCAAATGTCATATGATTAGTAGCACCTGAGTCAATAATCCAAAGTGGTGACTTACCTTCCATACCTGTGCTGGCCATAGTGGCCCTTATCTGATTGGAGTGAGACTGAGACCTTTGGCTTTCAAGCACTCGTAGCACAGCATCCAAATGAGCTTGGGTGAAGATAGGCTCAGCAAGGGACCTAGCATCAGCAGTTGGTCCTCTGGTATTTGTTCTAGAATCAGCAACAGCGGTCCTAGTATTCTTCCAAGACTCGTTATCTGACTTCCAATTGTTACTGGATTCAGATCTGCCCGAGTGATGAGGCCTGAAATTGTTTTTCTTAAAGAACGATGGAGGTGGTTTAGCCGTTGCGCCAGGCCTTCGATAGCACTCATCAAATGTGTGGCCATCCCGTTGGCAAAACTTGCAGTTTTTCTTGTTTGAACTGCGAGAATCACTAGTACCATTTCGCTTAGTAAAAAATGCAGTGGCATCTTGAACCTTATTCTCCTCCTTAACGATCAAAGCAGAGGTCTCAGATGACAAACCAGACGGTTTCATCATAACCTTGATACGGCTCTCCTCCTGACGTACCTCTGAGAAAGCTGAATTCATAGAAGGCAAAGGCTTTGTGCTGAGAATCCGGCCACGTACAGCATCAAAGTCCTTATGGAGGCCGGCCAAGAAGCCAAATAGCCTTCGTGTCTCCTTAATGCCCTTGTACCTTTGAGTATCTGCACTGCATGTCCACTGATGTACCTCCAGAGCATCGATCTGTTGCCAGATTTGATTCAAACTGCTAAAATACTTGCTAACTCCTTGGTCACCTTGTTTGATGTCCTTGAGTTGTGTCTCCAATTCATAAAGCTCAGAGATGTTATCAGTTTTTGCATACATCTCTTTAGTAGCCTGCCATATCTCTGCAGCAGTAGAGTATAACATGAAATTGTTGCTTATTTCGGGAATCATCGAACCCAGCAACCAGGACATGATCATCGAATTCTCAGCTTCCCAAGCTGAGAACTTTTCATCTGTTTCTGCAGGTATCACCATTTTTCCAGAGAGATAGTCCTTCTTTCCTCTCCCAGTAATGAAGAGTTCCACAGCTCTGCTCCAGGGCAAAAAATTATTTCCCGTTAGTTTCTGGTTGGTAATAGCAACTGGTGTTGAATCAACGATACTCCCAGATGTAGGAGAAATAGTTGATTTTTCTCCAACAGTAGAAGATGTTACTTCACTTGTTTGGTCTGCCATTTTGTGGATGGGAGGACAAGAAGATTCAGTTGAGATGGCTTAAAGAGGATGTGCAAGAGAGATTTTATGGAGGACAAAATGTATGGAGTTGGTGTGAAGAATCGGTGCAAATGCGATTTGAAGATTCTGGCTAGATTTTGGAAGCAGGCTGCCCAGTGATGAGGAAAAAAAATTTGTACGAAAGATAAAGACGTGAGAGAGATGGGAAAGATTGCTTCAGTGAAGAGAAGATATGTTTGTACAAGAGAGAGAAAGAAGCAATAAATGTCTTGTTTTGATAACCTGGGAAACTTAAATTTTAGAACTTTAAAAATAAAAGTGAGGTTTCCAAGGTTTCAAAAAACCGGATGAAAAGGAAAAGCAATTTTGTTGACAGCTGTCAAACCAGATGGTAATTCCTTTCCTTTTTTTTTAAAAAAAACACGTGAGTGTAAATCTAGATCCTTCCAAACAGAGGGAAAATTACCGAAATACCCTGTAAAAATATTTGGATTAACGAAGTCGTTTTATGAGGCCCCTTTTTCCGTTTTTCCAGCCCCGTCTTCCACAGGTTTCTTCTTCACTTCATATTACTCTGCGTATTGTTTTTCAAGAGGCAGAGTCTTTGCATATATGAACCCGGATTAAAAACAGAAGATGAATGCTTGTGACAAATTGCTATTTCGAAGTTCTCCTTCGGTAATTCTTGTTTGACTGAATTTCGATTTGTATAAAAGGAACCCTTCTCATGAACACTTTCAGTGATGAGAACGTGATGTGGTTCTTGAAGGGTGCTGCAGCCTTATGGCTCTGATACCATCTAGAAAAGTAATGTAGAATCCTTGAAGAAATGTATTGAGTTTATTATAGAGGGAAAAAACCCCTTACTCTGGTTCCTATTACATCAGTTGTTTATATACTAGAAGAAAGAAGGAAAGAATCCCTATAACTACTTCGACTGCTAACTAAAGTAACGGTAACCTGCAACATCAATGTACAAGTACAAGGGAAAACTAACGGCTATATACAGATTATATCTCTTATTTTCTACAAGATCTTTTATCCAATAGGTGTATCATCTCCTAGCCCACCTTATGAAATCACACCACCTATATTGAACTTTATACACATAGATTGCAATCACAAACTGTTATAATAGTTTGTAAAGGTAATGGAAAGAAGAATGAAGTTGGATTGAAGTCTAAATAAGAAAGAATAGTTTCGCACATGACATGGATCGATCTATGTCTCAGTTGGATCGATCCATGTGGTTTGAAAATGAAGCTGAGTATTCTGTTGGACATCAACCGATGACATCGATCGATGTCACTTCAATAGATTACATCGATCGATCGAAGTGGTCTGCGTGCAAAGCTGAAGTACATTGTCCAACATAGATCGATCACATGGATCGATCGATACATAGATCGATCGAAGTAGCTTGGTTGAAAAACTGGAGCACACTGTGAGACATCGATCGATAAATCGATCGATCGATGTGGCTTGGATGAAAGTTGGAGCACACTGTGAGACATCGACCGATCAATGTGCCCAACAGATGTGACTTTTCATCTAAAGTTGCAACTTATGCACCAAGGAACATATATAATCACCTTTCAACGGCTAAGAACGTCTGAAATGAAGTTTAAATGCCTATAAAAAGGCACATTTAACACATTTTAAGAGGATCTTATCTCAAGTTCAATCTTGCAATTGGAATTCTTCTTCCTACACGATACATCCTCATTTTGAAAGTTCATTTGGTTTCTTTCCTTACTGCTGAGGTTAGAAATCTGTTGGTTGTTATATCCTAGGAGGAAATTTGTCTATAACCCTGCATCAACTAGTGAGGGCAAATATTCTTTACGAAAAGTGCGACTACACGCCTCAAACCATCAATTTTCTACTCGTCCACTTTTGTTTCCATTTTCTTAACACTAAGTTGTTAGAAGACAATACAGGGTTAGCAGATCCCATCTCTAGAAACATGATCCGAACATCAATCTAATGGAAGATCTTTTTTACTTGTGCTGTAGGTAAGTCCTCCTTGGCTGAGTTTCTTGCACAAGTCGAGAGTGTTAAAGCACATAGTGGCAACTTTTCCAAGGTTAATGCCATATGTGATAGGCGTCGGTGACAAAGCTATGGTGGTGAACATAGATAAGAATGGCAGCATTATACAGTTTTTTGATGATCCCACTGGTAAGATATGGTCTGCATTAACATCTGCAGTGGAGTATGAGGATCATCTTTACTTGGCAAGTCTGAATTGCGATTATATTGGGAAATTGCCCTTAACAATTGAATCAGCCTGAATGTGTACTTTACTGCTCAGATAGCTTTCCTTCCCTATTAGAACATCAAAACTTTTCGAAAGACAACCTCCTTGTGTTTCTAACACATGAGTATGGTTGCGTACATCCGACTCCCATACCCCGTCATAGGCGGGTGCCTCTAAAGCAACGGGATAATGTTGTTGTTACTTTCTGTACTTGTTGCTAAAAGCACAAATTGTATAACACCAAATGATTGATTTTGTTATCGCTCTAAGAATCTACTCAAGCTCTCCTTTTTATGGCTCATTCTCCATATTCCTTGCAAAATTACAAACAGAACAACAAAAACAAGAAGCCATGTTTGACATTTTAGCGTGATATTAGTATATATCTTAGTCTAGTAAAAATAATAAAAGGAAACAGAAAAAGAAAAAAAAAGAAAAAGGGATTTCTTGTACTCTCTGTTCAATAATTAACCTGCACCGCAACTGTCTTGACTACATGCTATCTTTTTCATGTACCTAACAGAGACGTTATAATTTTCTTGCACCTAGTAGAAATGTGAGTTCTATGTCATCACCGCCCTTGTTCAAACGGACTCATGGAGAACATAACTTGCTACTCTCTAAGTCCTTATAGTCCTAATTAACTTCAAATGTAGATTAACTTACTTGAATTTTCTTCGAACAGTGAGTTATGTTGGCATCCAGGTACTATCCTCTTCCACACCTCAGTCGCCCGGGGGCAGTCCCTTACTGCATGTAAAGTAGTTTCTACATCAGAGCCACACTGTTGGCAAATGGAGCTGTCTTTAATTCTGCTCCTGTATAATAAGTCTTCAGCAGATAGACAATTATGTCTAATTCGCAAAAGCAACAAGTTAATCGTCGTAGGCCCTCATTTCTCCATAATTTGAGTCATTCACTGCTCATGTTAGTACTCCAGCCGCTTGTAGAAGGTCATACTCGGTTTGCATGACTATCTGCCATTTTGTGACCCTTTCCATACGGCTGCAGCTTGCCCATGCTCTGATCTTGAGGGTTGCCTCCATTCCAAACTTTCCTTAAGCATCTACTCCCCACCAGATTCCTTTCCAAGCATACGATGCTGCCCGCGAAGTTCTTCTGAGTTTAGCACATCACCATACCTTACCATCAGAATTCTAGTCTAAATACTTTCAGGCTCAGAGGTAATCCTCCACACCAACTTTGCAAGAGATGCTCTATTTAGATCTCACAAATGTTTAAAGCCCAGAACACGCATGCTTCCTTTTTTTGACATAGCACGCTCCATTCTATGGTATGGAGACGTCTGTCGGAACCATCATGACCCCAAAAGGAGTCCCGATTAAGTTTCTCAACCTCTGCCGCCACTGCTACAGGAAGCTTTGCTGTTTGCATCGCATACTGAGGCAACACTGAAGTCACTGTTTGAATATCTTCCTTCCTGCTTTGGTAAGGACTTTCTTCTTCCAACCTGCAAAACCTGCACTTCACTTCCTTAATGATGAATCCGGAGGTAGACTTCTTTGATCTCTCGTGGAGCAATTGCATGCCAAGATACTTCCCGAGATTCGTGATTAAAGGCAAGCCAAGCCTCCTACTGGTCTGCCTGCCCTGCTTTTATGTAATATCATGATCGTTGACTTGGATTCATTGAACTTTTGGCCTGACTCTCCACAAAACTTTTCCAAAATATCAGCCACCAGGTTAGCTTGTCCTTCTATTGCAGCTCCAAAGAGTGACAGGTCATCCACAAATAACAAGTCGGATATTGAAGGGCCTTGTTTAGCCGTTTTAATTGGTTTCCATTAATCCTTCTCTATTGCATCCCAGATCTGCCCCCCCCCCCCCCCCCCTCCTTCCAGCGCCTCCATGGTAACAAGAATAAATAGGGAGATAATGGATCTCCTTGCCTAAGTCCCCTGAGGTTTAAGTGGGTTCATCTCTTCCCCATTCCACAACAAAGTGAAGAAGTAAATCTGACATAGAACATAATGAGATTAAGGAGCTCCCACACCCCATAGATAATCTCAATATTGTTCAAAAGAAACACATTCAGCCCTGTATTTATCATCATGAAGCGGATACGTGACAACAAACTGGACAACTTTAGGCTTTTATGGATTTGCTTATCATGATCACAACAAAACTTTGCCCATTAAAGGAGAAAATGTCCACTCAAAAAAAAAGAAAAAAGGAGAAAATGTCAACCAGAATGGAGTATAGCTTGATTGAGTATAGAAATTTTCCATGGGACTATTCTGATTTGAGATAAAGCACTATGTTCACTTTGGTCAACCAAAATAAAAATGCGAAGGAGACCTACTGCAATAAATTGTAACTGTCTCATAAAAACCAATGATCTCAAGATCCTAGTGTATTCAAGACCAAATCAATATACGTCACTCGTTACAAGAACGGAATTTGACAAAAACCACTCAAAATCCAGCAAAACAATCAACATAGGTGATATAATTCACATGACTAAGCCAAGCAGAATCACAATCAGGACCATTTCTTGGTTCAAAGGCTCAAACAGACCGAAACAATTTATACAGTTTACGCAAGCTGAATTAGGATAAGTCAAATGCAGTTAGCAAGGGAAGGCAACAACCACAGGTTCATGCATACAACAGGGGTTGAGTTGGCTTAGTTTTAATTAACATGCCCCAGCAACATAACACAGTCCATGTTCAACAGTCAAATGCAGTTAGCAAGGGAAGGCAACAACCACAGACTTATGCATACAACAGGGGTTGAGTTGGCTCAGTTTTAATTAACATGTCCCAGCAACGGTAACACATCCATGTTCAAAAGCCAAATGCAGTCAGCAAGCGAAGGCAACAACCACAAGTTTATGCCTATGAAAGGGGTTGAGCTGGCTTAGTTTTCATTAACATGTCCCAGCAACGATAACACTGTCCATGTTCAAAAAGTCAGGAAGCTTAAATCTCGAAGAAGCAGGGATCTTAACATGAAGTCGAATAAGTGCACTTCCCTTGCAATCAAATATATATGAAAGTTCAAACTTAGTACACAAAGCCAAGTAGACATGAAAACTCAAATTATCACATGGATCAGTACATTCAGAATTTGCAACAGGATGAAGGGAAATGACTCGACATGTCACAGATCAAGTGCAATTGGTGAGGATCAAAGGTATCAGATGAATATAAGAAAAAAAGGAGTGCCTTGGATCAATTTTAATAGCCTTCGACATAGCATCACAACCATATTCATGCGACCAATAATTAAGTATAGAGTTTGAGCATTCTGGTTTTAGCAGCAGATAGAAGACCAGTTATTCATACTCTTCAATTCTATCGATTCTCTAATGACAATGGGGTCATCTTTCTGAAACAGGTTGTCAATAATAGGCATAATTTGAAAGAACAACTCTAGAAGAATTTTTCTGTATATTTTCTTATGTATGAAACTTGTACAAAGGGTCCTATAAATATTGCTACTTCCGTATGTTTTACAAGGAAAAAATCAATCAACTCCTCTAATTCCTCCCTAAAATATTAATCATGGTCAATCACTATTTACACCGTATCAATCAGCATTAATGAATACAATCACTCTGTTTATTTTCCCTTTTTATGGTAAGATTCTCCACACTCCCCCTCAAGTTGAATCGTGGGGTCACCAACGTTCAACTTGCACAGCGATGTTTCGAACGCTCGGCCACAAACAGCTTTGGTAAGGATATCGGCAAGTTGATCTTCAGATCTCACAAATGGTAAGTCAATGACTCCCCCTTCCAACTTTTCTTTAATGAAGTGACGATCAATCTCTACATGTTTGGTTCGATCATGCTGAACTGGATTACCCGATATGCTAATTGCAGCCTTGTTATCACACATCATTCTCATAGGTAAAGACACTTTGAGTCCTAGTTCTTGGATCAATTTTCGGAGCCATAATAATTCAGCAACCCCTTTTGCTATCCCACGGAACTCTGCTTCAGCACTTGAGAGTGCAACTACTTTTTGCTTCTTGCTTCTCCAAGTGACAACATTTCCGCCTACAAGAGTGAAGTACCCCGAAGTAGACCTCCTATCAACTGGGTTGCCAGCCCAGTCTGCATCTGTGTATGCCTCAATGTTTAAATGTCCATTGTTCTGAAAAACGATCCCTCGTCCTGGCGTGTGTTTTAGATATCGTAATATTCTGACAACTGCATCCCAGTGATGTTTTTGAGGACTATGCATGAATTGGCTTACAACACTTACAGCATATGCGATGTCTGGTCGAGTATGGGACAGATATATTAATTTTCCAACGAGCCTTTGATATTGGCCTTTGTCCGTTAATGCAGCTCCTTCTACTACTTCCAGTTTCAGATTTTCAGCCATTGGGGTCCCACATGGTTTACAATCAAGCATTCCAACTTCAGCCAAAGATCAAGTACATATTTTCTCTGTGAGATGTAAATCCCTTGCTCAGATCTTAGAACTTCTATCCCAAGAAAGTACTTGAGGTCACCCAGGTCTTTCATTTCAAACTTGGTGAACAAATGCTCTCGAAGCAGTATTGTTTCCTCAGCATCATCTCCTGTAATTATCATATCATCAACATAAATAACTAGACAGGTTACCATACCTTTCCGTTGTTTGATGAACAGGTATGATCAGCATTACTCTGACGATATCCATTCTGTTTCATCACCATAGTAAACCGTCCAAACCATGCACGTGGAGACTGTTTAAGACCGTACAGTGCTTTCTTTAATCGGCATACCTCCCCTGGTTTATATTCTTCTTCAAATCCTGGTGGTGGGTCCATATACACTTCTTCTCTGAGATCGCCATGAAGAAATGCATTTTTTACATCAAACTGGTGCAATGGTCATCCTTTGGTTGCAGCAATGGAAAACAGGACTCTGATCGTATCTATCCGTGCAACCGGAGAAAATGTCTCTGAATAATCCACCCCATAGGTCTGAGTATATCCTTTTGCCACAAGACGAGCTTTGTGACGCTCAATACTTCCATCTGCCTTGTACTTATTTGTAAAAATCCACCTGCATCCCACTGGTTTCTTTCCTTTTGGCAAGACACACCTTTCCCAAGTCTGATTTTTGTTTAGAGCGTCATTTCAACTTCCATTGCAGCTTTCCACTCTGGAACTCCTTTTGCTTCGTTGACTGTCCTTGGTACCTGCTCTGAGCATATAGACACAAAGAAACTTTTGGCAGTATCAGTTATACCTCGACTTGTACTTATCGGATACCTTGATTTTTGTGATATTCTTTCAGGTGTATAGCGTTCTGGAGGAACGCCTCTCTTAGTTCTGGGGGGTAGTACTCGTTCCGGTTCCTGTTCATTAATCACGTTAGTACTTTCCATATATGTTCCTGGATTATCTAAATCATCAAGGAAGGGTATAATTTGGGAATGATCAGGAGTAGCATAGTCAGGGTTAGGATCAATACCACCAGGTGAAACTATGTCAGTGTCATTGTTACCAGTATTAGATTGTACAGCATAATTATCACCAATCATTACCTCTGAATCAGTATTCACTGGAGATTGATTATCAGCAGGCACCGTGGTGTCAGACGGTACTATGTTGGTAGTAGTAGCACAGTCGGCGTCATCTACTTGCCGTGTTGGAACTATCTCAGGGCATGTGCGTGGTGACATCCAATCTAGGGTTCCATCACAGGTCTCCCCCTGAACCTGAGATTGGGGGTAAGTAGTAAAATTCAGTTTCGAGAAAGATACAGTTCATGGTGAGATGGATACGATGGGTTCGGGGGTTATAACAGCGGTATCCCTTTTGAGTGGTGCCATAGCCAAGGAAGACACATCGCTCAGCACAGGGATCGAGTGTAGAGCGATCGTGTTTGGGAGTATGGACAAAGACAGTGCAGCCGAATACCTTCGGGGGTAGGGTAAAAAATGAAAGGATAGGGTGTTGGGTGGAAAGGGTATAAAGTGGTGTTTTATAATTCAAGGCCTTTGTGGGTAATCGGTTGAGAAGGTATGTGGCTGTGGATACTGCCTCCGGCCAGAAACTTTTCGGGACATTTGATTCAAACATAAGAGCACGAGTCATTTCCAAGAGAATCCGATTTTTTCTTTCTGCCACTCCATTTTGCTAAGGAGTGTTAGGACATGATGTTTGATGTATAATGCCATGGGAAAGGAAAAACTGTTTTAATGCTCCAGCAAGGTATTCCCCCCCATTGTCAGATCGTAATATCTGGATATTGGTATTAAACTGAGTTTTGATCATTTGATGAAAGTGTACAAATTTCTGATATACTTCGGACTTATGCTTCAAAAGATATATCCATGTCATGCGGGAAAAATCGTCAACAAAAATAATATAATACTGGAAACCAAGAGGAGTAGCATAAGGGGCAGGTCCCCACACATCAGAATGGACTAATGAAAACATAGTATTAACTCTGGTATTAGTAGCAGGATAGGATGCCCGAGTTTGTTTCGCCCGGAGGCAAGTATCACATGTCAAAGTATTATTCTGGGATGTAAATAAAGTAGGAAATAGGTGTTTTAAGTAAGTAAATGATGGATGCCCCAAACGGCGATGCCACAACCACACCTGTCGAGAGACTGTCCCGGTGGCAAGATTAGACTGTCCCTGTTGCGCCACCGCATCAACATAGTACAATCCATCACGTTCAGTGCCATGCCCAATAATCGCCCTCGTATGAATATCCTGTAAGAGACAAAAATTGGGATACATTAGGACAATGCAATCTAACTCTTTGGTAACTTGACTTACAGACAGTAGTTTCGTAGACAAGGTTGGAACATAAAGGCAATTTCGTAACTTGATATGAGGGGTAATAGCAATGGTCCCACCCCCCTCAACTGGGATAGATGCACCATTTGCAGTTGCAACAGATGTCTTAGTAGGAGGTGTATGGGTAATAAAGTCACGATGATCAAAGGACATTGTATCTGTGGCTCCGCAATCGAAGATCCATTGTGGAGCACAAGTCGTTGTATAACATAGGGCTTTATTAGATTCTGGGTAATTTGGAGTTTTTAAGAGTGGCTGATCTGGAGTAATGTCTAAAATTGCAGGGTCTGGTGGTATTTGAGGAGAATCTGGGGGCTCATGTGTAAATACAGGAACTTCCTGGCCTGAAATAGATAATTCAGGATTAATATGGGAAGTAGTAACATTATTTAATAAATCAGGGACCGGGGGAGCAAATGAATTGATGATGGGATGGGGATTGCAATTATTAAAAACAGGAGGGGGGAATGGGGCAATTTCGAATGGGCAGGGGGTATTTAAAGACGGGTTAGGGTTAGGGGTTTCAACCCTAACCCTGATACCTGCTCCTTCCTCTTTGGCGGCTGCCATCTGGGCTGCGGCTTGGCGGTCCTGCTGATGCTTCCCTCCGGTTGAGCTCTGCTCGCCGTCAGTGGTGGCTCCCTGGCTGGTGCTGCCGTCTGTAGTCCCAGCTGCTGCTTTGGCTTGAGATTTCTTCTTATAATCTTCCCACCATTCAGGGAATCCGTGTAGTTTGAAACATTTTTCTGCACTATGCCCCTTTTTGCCACAGTGACTGCATTCGAGGTAAGATTTATCCCCACCACGCGATGATGCAGGGGCTGAGCGTGGTGGTTGTTGGTTGCTCTGGCCCGGTGCTTGTCCCCGTCCTCTGCCTCTGCCTGTTGTCCCGCGCGTGGCTGCTAAGCCAAAACCTACCCCTTGTGATGCTTGGTCTGAAGGGGTAATAACACCATCTTGTATCTCCGCCCTGCGGAGCTCGTTGTACGCGATTTCAGCAGTTGGTCTAGGGTCCCTTTTTAATAATTCCTTCTTGATGTTCGCAAAGCGCTCATCAACGGCCACCAACAGTTGATATAACCGAAATTCCTGTATTTTGCGATTGTATGTCTGAATGTCTCTAGGTGATTCCATGGGATTTGGGTCTAAAGTATCAATGGTCATCCAAATGTCTTGAAACTGGTTCCATACGGATTCAAGTGACCTATTTCCTTGTTTGATTGCTGCTGCCTGTTTGTGTAGGTCGTAGACCTGTATGGGGTCTCCACCTGACCCGTAAGTAACCGCCAAGCCATCCCATAAGGTTTTTGCTGTGGGATACTTGGAGACGCTGTGAATCAAACTATCTTCGATGTTGTCAATGAGCCAAGTGAGAACCAATTGGTCCTCCTGTTCCCACCTGGCGTAATTGGTGTCAGTAGGCAAGGGTGGTGGAGGTACCCCGGAGATGTGGGCGCTCTTACCCCTGCCTCTGAGTGCCATAAGCATCAACCTCTTCCAGAGGCTGTAATTGTTACTATTCAATTTCACTTTTAGAACCAAGTTGCTTTCTGTTGGTGGACTTGTCATGTGCAGGCTTTGTTGAAGGAACTTGGCCAATTGTTCTGTGAAATCAAAGCCAGCAGGGCCTTGTGGCTTTGTTTCCGAGCTTTCTCCTTCAATATCATGATGGGTTGACATATTTCTTTGATGGTTGCAGGGTTTCAGATATGGACAGAAAAAAAACGGATGGAGAAAGCAGAATACTTGATCGAAAGGGATCAAGCACGCATATGGTAAGGGTAGGTAAGATACTTGGTCACAAGCCTAAGCTGTGAAAGGTAATGGCAATGAAGAACTCAGAATCTGAGCCTAATCACTCAAACAGACAGGTACGGTGCAGTGGGCTAAACAGCCTTCTCTGATACCATGTCAATAATAGGAATAATTTGAAAGAACAACTCTAGAAGAATTTTTCTGTATATTTTCTTATGTATGAAACTTGTACAAAGGGTCCTATAAATATTGCTACTTCCGTATGTTTTACAAGGAAAAAATCAATCAACTCCTCTAATTCCTCCCTAAAATATTAATCATGGTCAATCACTATTTACACCGTATCAATCAGCATTAATGAATACAATCACTCTGTTTATTTTCCCTTTTTATGGTAAGATTCTCCACACAGGTAACACCGTATGAGCCCAGCAAAAATTAAAGATTCAGCATGCTTTGCTGAGAACAGATGCACACAGAGCATAACAAACTAACGTGTCCAGTTAATCAAGATGCCATTTGAGATCGTGGGCTCAAGTTAACACTTTCATTGCCCGCTGCATGTTCTAACTGATTTTCGGCACAGTCTCAAGACGGAAAAATGCATAGGTCAATGATTTTTTTTTTTTTTTTTGCTTTTCATTTTCCCCCCTTTAAAGGAGAGGGGACTTGACATCAAATAGCAAAGTGGAAACAGATGCAAAACGGGGTAAAGAAAGGTTCATCTTATTTAATTCATCACAGTCAAACTACAAGTTTTCTCCAAAACAATTCACTGAAAAGTTCAAAAGCTAGAACCATCAAACATGTCCACCAAGCATCACAGTGGTCAAACTTCACCAATTTCTTAAAACCAATGCACACTGAAGGGCTTAACTCCGATCGTGGCAACCGAAATTAACATAAATACGAACTCAAGCTCTAAGAGAGAAAGAATCAGCTTGTTACATACACATTGAATCACCTTCAATTATGCATAAAAGAGATGCAAGACTTGTAAGAAATGAACCTGAAATTGACTGCTTATCCGCTGCCTTCCTCAAAGATTGTCTAGTTAAATCCTTGAAATCACCCGACCTTCCATCTCACAGCATGATCTGAGCCTTCAGTTCGCCATGATTTCACCCAATCAAATTCAGCTCTAAAATCTAAATCACGTGTTTCCTTTCAAATAGCCAGAATTTCGTCAAACAAGTGGCAGTGATTTGCTGCTGCCTTGCTCTTTGAGTAAGATCTCTCTCTTCTCCAATTCTTTTGGCTCAAAATTACCCTCCTTTACTCTTTTTTACTGCTGGTATTTTGATTTCTTACATGTTCACTCTTTTACTTTTATTTTATCATTTTCATATTATTTTAACATAGAAATGAAGACTTGATGTTGAAGATTTTTGAAGTTATGAGTTTAGTGAATGTTAGGACAGATCTTGCAGTTTTTAATGTTATTTTTATGGTATTCTTTGAAGGTTTTGAATTTTTATAATTTTTGTGGTTTGTAAGCAAAATGCTATAGCTTTTTCCAAATTCAGTCAGAAAATATTTCAGGGAGAAGAATAGAAAGAACTGGGCCTGACAAATGTACAAGACTGTTAAGTAGTTTGTCAATAGTGAATGTAGTTTTGTCAGACAGAAAAATAAAGACTTGAAATCTCTTGATATTATTAGAAGCTTGACAATTGACTTGTAAATAGGAATGTGATTGGCAAGAGACCTGCATCTACTTGTATCATATATGATTAGACTAAGATATTCCCCCAGCGCATAGCTCAGTTGGTAGTTGGATTGAGATTTGTTTCAAGAAGTCAAGAGTTTGATTCTAGAGACACGCTCAGTGTGGGTGTTACACTGCTGTTAGACCAAAGTCCTAGTTTGCAGGGGGACACCTTGTGTGAGTCACTGCGTAATTCCTTACCCAACCTAGGAGGCGTTGAGCTCCTGATTTGCATCATCCACAATGCTCCTTGCGGTTGGGGCGGCGGTGGCCGTCAGGGCAGATAATGTCCTTTTGCTCCCGGTTGAGATCAGGAGAGGCAGAAAGTGAGACATTCAATCACGCAGTGCCAAATGTACAAAAAGGGAAGAGGTTTAATTTTTTTTTTTTGGTTTTTAAAAAAAGAGTTGTTTGTACACGTGGCAACGCATGATTAGATGCCTCATATTTTGTCTCACTTTCCGCCTCATTTTCTGTCTCTCCTGATCTGAACCCTTTTGCTACAAGACTATGATAAGGCCTAGCACGTACTTTTTTCCCAAGTTTCGAACTAAGATAATTATAACAAAAACAAACCAGCAAATATAAAATTTCAGTTATAAATCCTTGGTGCTTGACAAAAGACCCTTATGTTCTACATCATGGTATCCCATAAATGCACCACAATGATTGCATCAATCCACCGAGAATGACAGTATAAAACTATACGAGGAACTAAAGTCAACACAATTTCTTGATCTAAAGTGGCAAACTATACTCTTATTCAGCTAACATGTTACTCGTATTTTATAACTTTAAGAAGCCAAGACAGGAAAAAAAAAAAAAGAGAGAGAGAAATCTTCCTTAACCCCAAAAGACAATGCATGGACTATTTACATTTCTGTTAATTCAGTAAAACGAAATTCTCATTCATTTAATATTGGGTTACATAGGTTCTTATAGTAAAATACATGAGCTACATTATATATAGCGCAGCTAGGCCTTAGCTAAGAGTGGTTGAGGGCTGGGGTTTGATTCTCTAAGTCCAAGACGCATCCTTTAGATTAAGGGATGCATATTCTATCACATTTTTCTCGAGGACATTCCAGGAAAAATGGTAGATATGGTCCATGACTTGCAGTCACTTTTCTACAGGGGTGGAACTTGTGTACCTTACCAACAGGCACCCTAAAACAGAACAAGAGGATGGCAGAGTAGCATTTGGTCAAGTTACAACTAGGGGTGTTGAATCGAACCAAGTCGAATACTATGTTTTTGAAATTTAAATTCGTTTAGCTTAACAAACTGTTTGCCTCAGCTCTTTTGTTGTAACAAGCTTCAAAATGTGTTTGAATTTGACTCAAAAACACTAGAACTCTTTCAATGAGCCAAACAATTCGCAAACAACTCAACTCGGTTTAATAGACGAATCTCATTAAATGTTCAAACTTGACTCGCTTAATTAAAATTAACGAACAAACTCAAATCAAATACAAATCAAACTGTTTACGAATCGCTGAACACCCCTAGGTACAAATGCCCATATCTGGTGGCACTAGGTCAATAATCATCAACAGGTTGGAAAGTTCATAATCTCAAGGGCACCAAATCAATAGGCTCTTTTTTTTTTTTTTTTTGGTAAAATCATCTACCCAGCTTCACGGGATAAGCAGAAAGACAACCTCAAGAAACATACACTTAAACTCTTAAGATAAATGCAATTCCTTTTACTGAATGTCCACGTAGGAGGGAGCCAATGAAAGAAAATGCAGCCATGTTACAGTCAACTGGTACTAGTGCCAACAGTGAAACCCAATAAGTAAAAAGGATGTCTAGTTATCCAAATACACGAATCAATGTCTTTTCTCATTCTAGATCCAATTGCTCTCTTGATCAAAGCCTTTCGAGTGAGAGCCAAAAGGGAAAGCAGCCTCAAGGTCGATATATCAGTCACGCTCGCTGATAGCCGTTAAATGCTCCTCGATTTCCTCCGTGGACAACACCTTAAAAACTGGATCCTCTTTTTTCACAACGCCAACCTGACAAAGAATGGGAAAATGTAGATATGCTTGCACATGGGTAAGACACTAACTAATTTTGTAAACCTGATAAACTGAAAACAAAAGCATTTCAAGTGAGTCCGGGGCCATGATCCGCATTAACTATAGGGAAGAAGGGAAGGTGGGATCCACTTACAAGATTATGCACTCACACAAACTAACATATTGATAAACTAAAACTACCATCTGGAAGTTTGTCACATTTTATTTGATAGGCAATTACTATACAGTAGACCATCTGTGATTAGAAACATGACAGACCAAAACAGCAAGATTGCACCACCTTCTCTATTGCAAACAGAAAATGATGTGCTTGGTGCAGTAAACAACTCATTCACTGAAGAAAGCAATACATTCCCCTGCAAGAGCCAGTCGCTGAATTGAAACTAAAGAAAAAATACCTCAATCTCACTGGCCTTGAAGTCCTCTTGGAGAACAGATTGAAGCGCAGATATTGCTGTCTACACAGAAGAACGAAATATAATATAAAGAAATTATCTTCTGGCATTTGAACAGCGACTAAAACAGAAAACTAAGTTGGAACTTGTATAAATTCAAGCTCAAATATGTAAACTTTACAAGCATATGTACTGAAATCTGGCTATCTTGTTAGACTTAAATATCAAATAGGTAGGGGATAATCTACACAAGCTTTTATCAAAATGTTTATAGTTATTTAAAAATCAAGAAGCTGTGGCACCTCCCTCGCTTCAGGTTATGATAGAAGTTCACTGAAATGAAATCAATCAACCACATATAGCAGTACTTTTAGTTAGAGAAAGAGAAAGGGGAAGGCATCCTTAACCTACACATAATCAACCAATTTGGATGACTGAAAATGCCTGTAGGATTCTGAAACATCCAAGACTGGAAACTGGTCAAACAAATATTTTTCTTGACAAAGAATCTAATACGAAAGTCTGAACTGCACTTAGATTAACTTCAATACTAAGGTTATCTTATTTCTTGATTTCTGCTCAAAAAAAGCATCTCTTCTGAGACTAGATTGTCGATAAGAGGAAACTTACAACATGTAGAATAAGTTTTCTTGGTTCCAATTACCTGTACAGTTTCATCATAAGTGAAAGCCGGATCATTTTTCATTTTCTTCTCTAAAAAGTTTATTGCCTCTTGTTCTTTAACTCCAGCACTTGTGGCCTGTTAAGAGTACAAATAAATACAGATAAGTCTAACATGAAAACCACACATCACACAGACCACTAGCTATTCTTCCCCCCACCCCCCCAACAAAAAAAAAAGAAAAGAAAATGACAACAACAATAACAGTAATAATTAACAACCCTCCAAAAAAGAAAAAGGGTCAAATGCTCATTCATGCAAGGACATTCACTACCTAGGTTTTTTTTTATCATACTAATAGTGACCACGTGTGTTCAAATGTGAATAAAGTGACTGAATAACCAAAACCAAACCATACAAACACGCCTACTGCAAATCAGGCATGCAAAAGTGTTCAACATAGATGTTTAACACGGTTACTCTGGAGACAATTCGGACCTACTTAAGAACACTCCTAACAGTGACACCATGTACATAAACGACAATCTACCAAAAGGTATAGAATTAAAAGGCCCAATGGCACCCTTAAATAGAATTCGTAGGAGCCTATGAATTTGCTCGCTAGGGTTAATACAGAGTTCATGAGGACCAGCTCATATCAAAATCCAGTGCTTATATAACTTCGGGTTTCTTCCAGCTAACCCAAAACAAGAAAATATCAGGGAAGCAGAAAAATTGCTGCTAGAAAGCCATAATTTCATTGATCATTGAGAATTGCCCAGTTATTGATGTTTGGCCTTTAAATATTAGATTCTAAAAATAGTGAATCTCTCATGGTAATTTTATGTGGGGGAAAAAATACCAACTATCTTATTAGCCTATCCACCTCAGCATTAGATGATTTTACACTCATTGAGGTTGATACACTGCAAGGGATAGAGCAAAAATTAGGCACAACTTAAATATATCTTATGTATCCTAACTTCTGGACAACAAGAAGGAAGTGGTCATGGCAGTAATCATGATAAAGAAAGATGACCCATTTTCCAGATACCTTGTGCCCTGAGAAATGCCCAGCAGGATCACACTTGAAGAGTTGAGGTCCTCTTTCCTCGTCAATACCGAGAACCATAGAAACTGCATAAAGTTATAAAGAAATACGTGATGAATGGTTAAATCAGTAGGATACATTTGTACAACACACAATTTGCTACACTTTTGGAATCCATGACATGTACACACCAACACCAAGTGGCCTCATGTAGGCATGCTGTGTGTAAACCTGAGCCTTGTCAGCAATCCTGCCAATAAGACAAATAATTAGAAGAATCTAAACAGCACAGATGCATAATGACAAAATGGTCGTTCTCCAGCAAAAAAGGTCATATCAATCATTTAGTACCAAAGAAAATTCCAGTTGAACTGCCTAAGATAATTCTCACCAACCAAAATAAAGGATAGATTAAGTCATAAGAAAGTAAAGTATTCAATCAATTAGAGAGAACTCAAACTCCTCCATAAGAAACAGACAAAAAGACCGTGACCGCATGCACAATCGAGACTTACAACAACAGACTTTCCCCATATCGTAACATGTTAAATGTGGCTTAAATAAAATGAAGATAAGGCAACATTCTAGGGATACAAGCTAAGTCACCAGTACTTTCTGGATGGGGACATACCATCTGGCCAATGCATCCACAGGCATCTCATAACCATATTTGAAACGAAAATCTGCAGCCTCGCTCCTGGCTTGCTGGATTAAGGACCTTGCATCAGCTAAAAAGATCCAAAGGAGTATTAATCAAGAAAGCCAGAGGTGGGCATAATGATTATAAGAAAGGATGACCATCAACCATGATAAAGTTATTGTTCCAGTACAAGAAACAGAAGTAATACTTAAAAAGAAAATTAGCAAAGAGAATTAATAGTCATGAAAACAAAATACATTGCAGCTATTTCACTAACGACTGGAACAGCATAAGTTGACCCCACCTTTCCCCTCATACATATAGCTTTAAAATCAAATGTATTCTAGCTGACCCATGGGTCCATGCAGAAGCCTTCAAATGCAAGATACACCACACAAAAAGAGATGGAACTCAAATTTTTGTAAGTTTGCCAAATTAAGCATTCCCTTCCATAGAAAATCAGCTAGCACCGGTTCCTCCATTCTTTCCCAATAATACATCCCACTGCAAGTTCTAGTCGAATCATACACCCATGGTCTCACATACATTTCAGCAGCCAAGATCCAAACAAGGGTTTTAAACAAGTACATCTTTTTGAAGAATTCCGAACTGTGTGTATCATAGTTCAGATTTTAGTATATTAGATTATGTCATACAGATAGATTGGGGATTTACAATAGAATCAGCGCATCAAGTGCACAAAATAGTATCGTGAGCAAAAAAAAATTTCTCACCTAAAAAGGTCAACACTGGACAAGTCTACAGATTGATTGTTTCCATTAACCCCAAAAAAAAAAGGAACAACAGATTGTAATAGATGTTAGAATCTGAGCTTTTGCTTTTTCCAGTTTCAATTTCGCTTTCGTAAAAAGTACATTGAGTAATGCACTTGAGCGGACAACCGCAACTAATAAATATCCTCTTGTAAATTGCACCATGATTGATCCATTTGTTGGCTGTTTAGCGTCATAAGGACACATTTGGACTGAGATTGCAACAGTGACTATAATCACCACTTGGTTACTGGAGTTAGAGCCTAAACTTTCTTGAGATACTGTTTTGATTGTGATTAATAGTGAACCTTGAGTACTAACTTTGATGCATGAAATTACACAATATACATTAAACATGAACAATGGAATCCGTAGTTATAGCTCAAAATGTGGTCTTAATGTGCACTTATTGGCTTTCATGCTTAGGTCTCTATTTTGTGCAACGACATTTATTTTGTGCAGTGGAAAGATAAGAAACAAAAACACCAATTTAAAATTTTACAGGACACGGGGTACTTTAATTCATTACAGGAGATTTGTGTTGAGATAACCAAAATGCACGACTAGTTTCATGAAACACCTAAATGTTCAGGTGGCATGTATATTCAGCTTTGGCAGAAGTCAAGCCCTCAAAGCCTCAGGCAAGGGTGCACATTAAGAGAGAGACTTGTCCAATGTACAGAATCAAGAACACAATGAAAACAACATCAAGTAGCCAATATAGAAACAGTAACTGAGGTGGTCTATCCAACAGAAATTGTCTTAAAAATGACGCACAACCAAGATTCGCCCACCGAGTATCAGCCTTATCCACTCAAAATAGACAAGGAAATAACATAATTTCACGACACATACTTACTGGTTTACTATCCATTCATCCGACCTCCCTCCCAAACTACCACCACCACCATCCCCAATCCAAAACGAGAAAAAAGAACCCCCCTTACATATGAAAGGTGAAATTCTCGAATTTTGGAACTAGAACTAAGTAAAATAAACAGACGGACCTGTCATTCCAGTGGCTAACAGCCCCAAATACTTAGTTATCGGAAACAAATGGCTGACACTTGTCTGGTCCAAGAGCTTGTCCTGTTCATATGTTAATTGTTGTAATCAATTACCAGCTGAAGTTCGACAATAGAAAACTAGAAGTCTACCCAAATGAACTCCAAAAATTAAAAGGAAGAAACTTTTCACTTACCGGAACTTTCTTCTGAGTGACCACACACACAGAGTCCTTACCGCGCACACCGATCGAAGTAATACCCGAAGATTTTACAGCCTTAAATGCATACTCTGTACAGACACCAAAAACTAATATAAAACCCTAGAAAGTACAAATCATTTCACCAACACACCCATCGTTTAATCTTATATCGTCTTCATCAACACAAACTGCACACAAGCTGAA
>AP025044.1:6054699-6073837 GCA_036186865.1 Eustoma russellianum
TTTTTATAGTTTTATTTTAATATCCGTTATACTTTGTAAGTTATTACATGTGATAATAATATCATCTGCATATAAAATTTGAATAGTAATCTTACCCAATGAAATAGTTATTACATGCTCTTTTATAGCTCTAGTAAATTTTTGACGCCATGCTTTAGGTGATTGTTTAATACCATATCAGGATTTTCTAAGTCTATAAACCATGTTCCTGTCTGTCTGATCAGTGAAACCAAGTGGCGCATGCATAAATACTTCTTCTTTAGGTTATCCATTTATAATAGCATTTTTAACATCTAGCTGATATAGATTCCAATCTAGATTAAAAGTTAAAAAAATATTACTCCTATTGTATTCAACTTAGCTACATGTGCAAAATTTTCTAAGTAAACAATTTCATGGGTTTGTGTAAAATCCTTTGCTATAAGTCTTGCTTTGTATCTATTTCTGATACCACACGAGTTATATTTAATTGTAAAAATCCACCTACAACCTACTAACTTTATTCCTTTAACCATAGGAACCAAATCCCATGTCTAGTTGTTCAACAAGGCTTTCATTTATAGAAAGAGTTTAAAGAATATAGAAGAGTTGGAAAGAACTCAAACTATGTTCAGATTGAACTTGAAGTTACAAATGAATTCCCTTTTATAAAGGCTCTGTAAAAGATGTCTTTAACGGCCGGATTCTAACGGCCAGAATCCTGCACATGCTAATCCCTTTTCCAACATCTATAATGTGATTACATCATTAAAATAGTGACGTATACTATTATATAAATATGTATTCTGTGTGTCGGTATGTATATATACATTGTATATGCATTTGTGTGTATTTTTTTTGTAAGTTAATTTTGTATAAAGCCCAAAAGGGCAATAATACAAAATGTGATGCTTATAAGAGACGTCAGAGAGCTAGGCTCTTACAACTAAAGGAGGCTTACAAAGCTTACAAAGAACTATTTACATCTAAAGCCCCCATTTACAAAAAGTTGTCTAGTAAAAGCAACATGAGCCAAGCAAGTTGAAGTTAATCTTAACTACTCCCAAACATGTATAAAAAAGCCAAAGACAAAACAAGATTAACTTGTTCAGAATAGGTAGCTTACAATAGTGTAACTTTATTTTAATGTAATCCGTATAAACAGTTCCAGATTGATGGCCATAATCTAAGACTGAACACAAATTTGAATAAGAAACTGAACATAAGAGGTAATGGAATCAGATAGTACAAACTCTGCATAACCTTCCACGTATGACGTCAAATCTCTCATCTCCAGCCCCAGAGCCCCAAACAATACAAAGCCAGGGGTAGATAATAGAGCCAAAGATGCCCAGTAGAAGCACATAGATGAAAGAAATCCGAAAAGATAAATAAAGAGTGGGAATAAGACAGGAATAGATACAAAGGCACCACATTGAAAGGACTCCGTAAAGCCTTTAAATATGGTGCAAGATTTCTCCACTCTGTCCCTCCAACACAGACATGTACAGCAGCAGCCTCTAAGAGAATAAGTAGAAAGTGAGTAAGGGACGGAATGTTGGCGTAGGATGCACCACTTCTCCGTTGGAAGTAGTAGAACAACAGTGAATAAGGAGGACCAAAGTGTATATATAGTGTCATGCCTTAGGCAGAAACATCAGCAACCAGTATAAACCACCAAGGACTGTGAGCAGAGGGACTAATTATGACAAAGACAGCACAGAAGCCTGAGTCAGTTAGCGGTACCATGTTTTAATAGAACTTTTGAAGACACTCCTAAACTGACAGCCAAATCCCAATTGAACTTAGAACACTTGTATTGCCTCTAGGACTCCACAGAATAGCAGATGTTGTGGAGAATATCATTAATGACTATATCGTGATCCTATTACATATGTTGATACAACCTATTGTTCATTTCTCTCCATAAGTTGTAGACTGCAGTAGAAAACCCAAAATTTAAGTCTTTCTGGAATTTGAAACCCCAAGAGTTGTTTGAATTGAGCCATTTTGTAGTGTCTTGGCAGCAAATGAACCCAACATGACATTTCAATTGTTTCAGCATTGCATCCCAAACCTTAGCAGAATAATGACAATGAAAAAAGAGGTGGTTATGGTCCTCCCTTAATCTGTTACACATGAGACAAGAGTTAGTTTGTATCAGTATCCAATCAAAGATCTTTTCTAGTGTATTCATTCTCTTCTAATAAGCAAGCATACAATAATAGCACAACGTGGAAAAAAGTGGTTACACCAGACAACTCTCACCCAATTAACAGAAGGTAAACGTGGAAAAAAGTGGTTACACCAGACTACTCTCACTCAATTAACAGAAGTTAAAAGAAGGAAGCAAGGCCAAAGTGGTCTGTTTTGTTGAGAAGGTGAGGTTAGGTTCCAAAATCCAGTGGTCCTCTCCTTGTACGAAGTTTATGGCCTTCCAGGCTAAGCTGGACTGCAAAACATGAGAATCTAACCTTCTACCATATTGTATCCTCCAAGAATAGCCATATAAGACAGTTGACACCTTAGCATTATCGCCTATGCTAAGTTTTCTCCTAAGCTCAGGGTGCCACGAGTTTAGAATACCCCAGGGACCAAGAGTCATACCAAAAGAATGTAGTATGGCCATTTTGTAGAAAATACACTGTACATAAGTGGTACAAAATATAGCCGTTACTGTAAATATGACCGTTGTGATTGTGAGATGGAAGACCTTCTTCCCACTTGTATATATAGTATCCTAGTTGTAGTATTTGATACTTGAGAAAGAATTTAACAATAAAATTGATTCTTCTTCAGTTTGCTGTTCACCGTTCATATTACTCTTCTCCCACATGCTTTTCTCTTCTCTACTTTCTTCATGGTCATTCCTCCTCTAGAATTTCTACATGGTATAAAAGCACTCAAAATCAAGAATCTCTCATTCATATTGCTTCTCCTCCGCTGTCCTGAATGTTTTGACCTTACTGCATTTGCCTTGTCACTGATCTTCCCATCTTTCGGATAACTGTTGGAAGGTGTAGCATCTTGTCTTCCTCCAAGATCTAGCTCCACCTCATCTTCCTCTTCTTGATGTCCTTTTCCCGATCTCATTCTAAATTTCAAAGCCTAAAGTCTTTCTGCTGAGCAACAAATATTGAAAAGGAAGCTAACAAACAAAACTTGCATAAATCTCGAAACTCTGACAACTCGTACCTTGCGTACCTTCAAAATTTGACAATCAGCTCTCCAGAACAAAGAGAACGCATCTCCTCATATTCCATCGGAAAAATTCTGATTTTGCATCCATCATCTGTGTTTCAAAGCAGGAACAAACATTCTTCCTAAATTTCTCTAACATTCTCCGTAAATTTCTCAAATCCATCTTCGATTTGAAGAAGAAGGAGACTGCAAGGTGTTCAGACCTTGTATACAGAGCAGAGCTTGCTCCAAAGAAGAAAGAGTTATTTGATTTCAGCCAAAACTGTAAGGATTTAACGAAGGTGACCCTCTTGACTAGTGGATAATAAATTCCACTCATTACTAGCCACGTGGTTTAACACAAAATCGACACAACACTTTTTTTCCCAGATGGTTGACAGCTGGTTTTTAACCAAAAAAATATTTTTTCTTTCTTTTCAACACAATTCGTTTTCCAACACCAGTACACATTGCATTTATTACATCTGTCCACTTTATTTCTCTATCCTTCACCGTATAATCTGCAATACCAGGACTTCACCACATTTCATCATTATAGATTCTCTCCTTCCATCAAATCCTTCTGGGCAACTCTTCTTCTCCGCAGAGCTCACATTTCATCTCTTCTATTTACTATTCTCTAAACTTTGTCTGCCCTAAAACTTATTTGCATAGCCGATTCCAGCAGCGAAATCACTTCATTTGGAACAAAGTCCTCCGGTTCTGCTGTCTTTGTTTCTGTGAAAAAACAAAGTTTTTCAATTGTTCTTTCTTAAAAAAGTTGTGTTCAAATTACTGATTAAATTTCTTCTCAATCACAGTTTACAAAATTGGAAGTACATTTTGCCTCACTGTTTATTGTTTTAATTGATTTGAAAAGAAACTTGATAGTTTCTGTATTGGTGTGCAAATGTGCAGTATTTAGCCAGCGTCTAGGTGGCTGTCCTGCTATCAAGGGAAGTTATTTTGTCGGTCTTTTTCTTTTGATCTTGCATGAAGGACAATTTTTATCTTGTTTCTTTAAACTTTTCTTTATGCATGCTCATGACATATGTTCTAAACAAGTTTGCAGCAGACAGCTAAGGAAGAGCTGTTGGTTGAAGCTGCACTTGTGTCAAGTGGCTGATCTTTGGGTCATGCTGCTAAGATTCTTTATGCTTTCACTAGATTCCTCTTCAATTGACAAACTTCTTACAATGTTTATGGCTATCAAGTTTTCAAATTCTTCAATAGGCTATGAAGAGCCTTGGCTAAGCCGAAATCTTTCCTTCAAGACCATTAAGTCTATAAACTTCAAAGAGGCTATAAAGAGCATTGGTCATAAACCGAAATATTCTCATTGAATGGGCTATGAAGAGCCTTGTCTATAAAGAGAAATCTTTGATGGCTGAAATCTTTGTTTGGAAAAGCCTTGGTGCTCATATATGAATATGTGGTATTAGATTTCCTGGAAAGTTGCTCGACCTGGAAAAGTGCTTCTTTGCTCAAAATCAATTGGAGGTTCTTTTTGAGTACATACAGCCTATGATTTTGAAGAATCTGTGTGACTTTGAGAAACTGATTTAAAACTAATTTTGATTTGAGAATTAATTGTAAACCCTCTTCTTCAATTCGATATCATTCAACACATGCCAGAATATTCCAAAAAAAAAAATTCTGATTTGAAGCTAATCATATTTCATCAAGTACAGAATCAGGATGGTTTCCACGAAATTCATTTCCTCCCTCTTTTTCTTTGGATTTACTCTCTTCCACTATCCTCTGGTTATTTCAGATGAAAGATCATTAGTGCAGTTAGGATCCTTTCTTCGGTTTTCAATTTTCCTGCAAACCCTTCAGAACTCATTTGCTAAGAAAGCAATATATCTGAAAAATATGTTTTCTGATTTCATCGTGAAAATTGATTCAACAACATGTGGATTTTATTATTTTGGGTTATCCAAGTTTCTCTTTTGGTTGAAGGCTCCAGATTTTACAGAAGTGTTCTTGTTTTGTCTCGTATAACAAACATCAAAGTTGTCTTGCGTGGACTAAACAATCGCATCATGAGCTGGAAGACAGTCTTTAAAGTGGCTTATTTGCAGCATGCTCACGACCAATGTCGTGACACCACATGTTTATTAGAACTATATCTAAAACTGCTAGGGAAAAAGTGCACTCTGCTTTTCAAATGCTGTATCATCCTCTGTGTAACCTAACCACATGCGGACCAAGTGTTTGATACAAGTTCTCAAGGTGCCAAGTAACCAGGTTCCATTTCTGTTTCTCAAATCAAATTTCAGTGTATGCTGGTAATAATTATGTATCAATATGATGCGATATAATTAGAGTCTTAGCCATGATATCACTTGAGGGGTAGCATGTGTTATGATCAACACAATGTTGTGGTCAAGTGTTCTCTTTCAAGTGATATCTTGGCACCTGTTGAATGAAGATTATATGTTATGTGTATATAACTCTCTTATGTATCTTCCACAATCGATTGTGATCCTTGTATCTAATGTATGTTTAGTCTATTGATAATTCAAGCCATGCTTCATATTGTTGTTGGTGCTCTGTTTCTGAAGTAAATTTATTCCTGATTTTTCCTATTGGTATTGATAAGTTTCTTGGTGCATTTATCAGTAATTATCTTACTCCTGCTTTGTTTTTTGAAAATCTTGGAGTTATATTTATCTCGTATGAGCATGCGATATCAAGTTGCAAACTGGTTTATATATTGGGATCAGTTTTAAATTGAGACAAATTTTTAATAAAATGCATAATCTTGATAAGTTCTTCGGATTGAAGTCGAAGTGTTTATTATTGTTGACATAGCTTGAGAATGAATATTTCAATTGTAAAGTATATCAAGTGAAATATGATCATGAATGCTAAAACTATTAGAAGCATCTTACATGTTGATATAAGGAATTTGTCTTGTCATTCAGTTCATAAATATCTTATTATTTTCTAAGTCTATTTTTTCTTCCTTTATTCCAAAAATATCTCGTGAACTGATTCACTCTCTGGGACTCCTTCTGGCCACATAGGCAGAACAATATAAGCAGCAAATCGATCTTTAGCTTTTATCTTGTTTGCTATTTTAAGTGCTAACTCGACAGGAATTAAGTTTCTGGCAATGGATATGCCAACTCATGGTCAATTGATCGAAAAACTTGAACTTTCCAATTTCTTGTAGTTGACATGCTTGAAGGGTTGAATTGATCGAAAAAGTTCACGTATGGAGCTTGTAGGAATACGCAAAGAAGGATCACACTGTTTAATCCATCTTGTAATGGCATACTCGCTCTTATTTGCATTATCCTCTGCTGTGCTTATATCTCTAATTAGTAGTTGTTATGTGTCCTCTATTGATATCAAACTCATATGTAGCTTTTCCCTAATTACATCTTTTACATCCAAGTTTCGTATTAAGTTTCTAACTTAGTTTATTTCTCTTATAGCTTATAAGCTAGATGAGCCTCTGTTAAGACCTGTTTGAGGGGGAGAATACAATAGTAATCTAAAATAAATCTTCACCTGTTGTTTGTTGGTATGTGTCTGTATGTCTAAAGCATTGTCTAAAATTTACAATGTAAGCATTGCATTGTCTTTTAGAGATTTCTTTGCTTCATGAGCATGTTTTCAGTTGGGATATACCTAAGTTTTCATTTTGACTATGGTGTCAAGTAAATAACATTGTTGTTAATAGTGGTCAATCCATTCTAGTTTGTATATCTAGGTATGAATAATTGTAGTTTCTTTGTTGATATGTTCAATCAGTTTTACTTATTAGCTTGCAGTGGAAATAATTGATGTTACAGTTGCTTAGCAATATAATTGGTTTTCAAAGGTGTTTTTAAACTGCGTTTTTCATGACTAACAAGGGTTCTAGGATTGTCCTCTAAAGGCTTCTGGATTGCAGGTGTCATTATTTTTATACAGGAGATTCCAGGACTACTTACTAAATGTTACAATGCATGATGGAACGTGTAATTTTCTTGCAGGTGTTCAAGAAGTAATATCAGGAGTTATACACTAACATTTGTTTTGCATGACCAAAGTTATTTCCTTTTGCAGGTGTAACAAGGCCAGGAGTTTCATACTAACATTTTACAGAAAAATTCAAGAAAGCAACTGAGTGATTGTTTGCAGATACTCAAGATAGATTGGGGTTGATATGCATTTGAACAAGAAAACATACATGAAGACAAAACAAGTGGAGCATTAAAGATGTTACAGATGGAAGAAATATTAGAGGTTCCTATTAGTATACATGTTCCAAACTTAGTTGCATCTACCTATGCACTAAGTTTGAGGGGGAGTGTAGAAAATACACTGTACATAAGTGGTACAGAATATAGCCGTTACTGTAAATATGACCGTTGTGATTGTGAGATGGAAGACCTTCTTCCCACTTGTATATATAGTAGTCTACTTGTAGTATTTGATACTTGAGAAAGAATTTAACAATAAAATTGATTCTTCTTCAGTTTGCTGTTCGCCGTTCATATTACTCTTCTCCCACATGCTTTTCTCTTCTCTACTTTCTTCATGGCCATTCCTCCTCTAGAATTTCTACACATTTCCACTTTACCAACACAGTGGACATATCTATCTCTGACCTAAAGCATTCTCTTCCACGTCCATGAATTAAAAGGTCTAGGCTTTCCCTCCCAAATGGATTTGCCTTTTAATATCACAGTGTGCACCCATTTAACCAATAGTCCCTCTTTATGCTCATAAACATTCCAAATACTTTTCATAATATATGCATTAATAACTAACCCCAAATCATGAATATCAAGGCCACCTTGCTCCTTTGGCAGGCATAAAATTGACCACTTAACCTTAGTCTTTCTAGGCCCCTCCCCCCATAGGAAGGACTTAAGGATATTCCTCTACCTCTCCGATGATTTTCTTTGGAAGGAAATAGGAGGCTATCCAGTACCTACAGACAGCCATCAGAACTGAGTCAATCAACTGAAGCTTGCCCCTATATAACAGATTTTGGTTGTCCAGCTTTGCATCTTGTTTGTTACCTAATCAAGGAGTGCCCCCATAGTCAGAGTAAGAGAGTTCACCTGACACCAAAGGAAAACTTAGGTATCTAAAGGGGAGATCACCCAAGGGCATACTTAGAATACTAGCAAGATCAGCTCTTTCATGAGTGATAATACCTTAGGTGTATATTTCACATTTCTGCAAGTTAGGCTGAAGGCCTAAAAGGTCTTGAAAGTCAGCCAAGGACTCTTTGATTATCCTAATGGAATGAGTGTCAGCTTTTGCAAAAACGAATAAATCATCTATAAAGCAAGGGGACGATAGGTTCAAGTTCTTACACTTTGGATGGAAACTAAAGTTGGAGTTTTGTATTTTGCTTTTCTGCAGCTGTTTGAAGTCTTCCATAACAAGAATGAATAGGCTTGGGATAAAGGATCCCCTTGCCTAAGGCCTATAGTTGCATTGAAACTACCATTTAAAACAACGTTCATGTTAATAGAAAAGGAAGCAGTAGTGATACAGAGTTTAATCCAATTAATATACTTCTAAGGAAAGTTCATGTTTTTAAGATCATCCATAAGTAGGACCAGCTCATAGTATCAAAGGCTTTCATAATATCTACTTTGATTGTACAATTTTTTGGACCTCCATTCCTCTTATAGTTTTTAACCAGTTTATGCACTAAAAAAGATATTATTTTGAATTGTTCTACCTTTTACAAAAGCTGACTGATTCTCATCTACTAAAGTGGGAATCAAAGGCTTAAGCCTATTAGCTAGGATCTTGGAGATGACATTGTAACAAGATATAGGCTTAAACTGTCTTATGTCGTTTAGGTTATCTACCTTAGGAATTAAAGAGATGGCAGCGGCATTAATTGGGTAGCATATAAGGTTCTTATTGAAAACAAACTTAATAGTCTCCATGAACTCCTCAACCAGTAAGGATCAGTTTTCTTTTAAAAAAACTGAGGTATGTCCATCAGGACCAGGATCACTGTCTGATTTTCAAGAAATAAAGGTTTGCTTAATTTCCGATCTAGAGAAAGGGCATGGGACTACTCAATAGTCAATGTATTACCAGTCCAAAACTGATTAGGAATGCTAGAAGGGGAGGGATCATTCAAAAGGTTCTTGAAGAAGTCTATGGTCATATACTAGACTTGCTTAAAATCTTCTACCATAACTCTATCATCATTTTATGATCTCAGCACTTTGATTTTAGCATTTTGAACTTTAATTGTTCAGTGGAAGAAATTTGTATTTTTATCTCCTTCTTTCATCCACTTTATCCTTGACTTTTTCTTAAAGAAGGATTATACAAAGGATAAGAAGTTTATATAGGCTTCCCTAGCATTTTTAACATTGTCCATCAATAGGGTATTTACTGAAAACATAAGTGTTCTGGTGACTCTTAATGAATGTCTATTCTTTCTTTCTACCATCCTATTTTTTGTAGTGTATATATGCAAGATGTTTGATGATATATTCTAATTTTATTCACGTCGTCTTTAACTAACTTATCAACATATTTTTGTCCTATTATCAGATCTTAAGGTTTTTACTGTGACTTCAAACTGATTTCTACCTAAATTGATAAAATTTCTAAAAATTTGTTTTACTTCATATTTATGTTTCATTAGGTATACTCATGTGACCCTTGTGTAATTATCAACAAAGGTGATAAACTATCTAGTGCATGCAGTACTATCATTAGGTTCTACTTCTCTATTATTTGTCATGTGATCCGATACTCCAGAATCAATAATCCAAGATTGTAACTTACAGTTTGACATGTTATACTTGCCATAGTAGCATATATTGGTGTTTGATGTGTTTTGGACTTTGTTGGCTTAGCAGATGAAGAAGTACTTCTATTTGACTGTGTAAGTAATGTTGAATTTCCATTTGCTTGTCTATTGCTTTTCTAACTGTTTGTTATACTGGCAACATGAGATTTTAGAGGCCTCCAGGAGTTACTGTTTGATCTTGATGGCCTCTTTTACCTAGTTTTCTATGCAACTTCCAACTCTCATCAATTATATGTCATGATTTCTTACAGTACGTACAAAACAATCTTGAGTTATAACTCTGATTGGTGTTCTTGATCTCCTGGCAAGAAGAGCAGATGCTTGCACATCAAGATGGGCAGTTGCCTGAATTCATATACTGTCAGATGGAAGTTTTTCAGTTAAAAGAGTTGATCTTTCAGTTGCAGTGGTTAGTAACGTTCTCATCATGAGTTTTATTCTGCTCACTTCATGTCTAATCTCAAAAAATGCTATTTTGAGATTAAGTAAATATTTTGTTCCAAAGATTCTGCTTCTTACAGCATCAAAGTCCTTATGGAGTCCAGTAAGTAATCTGAAAACTCTTTGTCTCAGTTATGTTCTTATAACGCTGATCATAAGCTTGACAAGTCCAATGATGTATTCAAACATATCAATTTGTTGCCAGATTCTAGTCAGTTGTGTATGGTGACAGGCATGTCTCCATGTTTTATCTCCTGAAGCTATGCTTCAAGTTCATATAGTTTAGATGTATTATCCTTTTTGGAATACATCTCTTTTGCAGCTGACCATATTTCAGCTGCAATGACATAAAGTATAAGATTGTCACTTATGTCAAGCGTTATTGATCCAATCAATCAAGACATGATCATACTATAAACAATCAAGAAGAAAATGCTCTGTTTATTAATCATAAAACCAACTACTCCTTCTCTATTACAGAATTACAACATATATAGTGAAGCCTAGTGAAAGCCTTCAACGGCTATAAGGAGGAGAGAGAACCTAACAATCAGTGGCAGTCTAACGGTAACATTTACAGAAGGAACAACAGTAAAACACAATTGATACATAATTCTAACATAAATATCTCTACACTCCCCCTCAAGCTTGGTGTATGAATTAATACAACCAAGCTTGCTTAACATATCATAGAAAACTGAAAACACTAGGGGTTTAGTAAAAATGTCTGCAACTTGATTCTTCGAGGAAACATGTGAGATGCGTATAGTATTGCCTTCAACCTTTTCACGAATAAAGTGACGATCAATTTCAATATGCTTGGACTTGTCATGTTGAATATGATTTTCAATCATATGAACACCTGAGATATTATCACAGTAAATTTGAATAGGCATCAATACGGTTTGACCCAAGTCCACTAAGACTCGTTGTATCCAAAGTCCTTCACATAATCCAAGAGCTAATGCTCTTAATTCTGCTTCAATGCTACTTCGTGCAACAACTGTTTGCTTCTTGCTGCGCCAAGTAACCAAGTTACCCCAAAGAAACGTTACATACTCAGTAGTAGATCGCATGTCCGTAGGAGATCCACCCCAGTCAGCGCCCGTGAAGATAGCCAAATCCTTGTTAGTATTCTTCTTAAAATAAAGACCTTGACCTGGTGCCTGTTTTAAATACCTGAGTATTCTCATAGCATCTTTTAAATGAATATTAGTAGGCTTATGCATAAATTGACTAACATAGCTAACAGCATAGCAAATATCTGGTCTAGTATGAGATAAGTAAATTAACTTACCAACAAGCCTTTGATAACCAAGTTTATCAGCTTTTACATCCAAGCATTCCAGCTTCAGAGAGTAAGTCAAGCACATATTTTCTTTGGGATATACAAATACCATTACTAGTTCTACTAACTTCCATGCCTAGAAAATACTTAATTGGACCTAAATCTTTCAATTCAAACACTGTAGCTAGATGATACTTAATGTCATCGATGCCTTTGTGATCATTACCTGTGAGAATAATATCATCAACATAAACAACTAACACAGTTATCATTCCAGACCCTCTACCTTTTATAAACAGTGTATGATCACTATGGGTTTGAACAAAACCAAAATCAAGTACAACACTTGTAAATTTCCTAAACCATTCTCGAGGGGACTGTTTCAGTCCATATAGAGCCTTCCTTAATTTACACACTTTAGAGCAATTTTGTGAATTTACAAAACCAGGAGGTATATCTATAAAAACTTCTTCACTTAGATCCCCATTTAAAAATGCATTTTTAACATCCAGTTGCAACAATTTCCAATCTAAGTTAACTGCTATAAAAAATATAACACGAATGGTATTAAGCTTAGCAACAGGAGCAAATGTTTCGATAAAATCAATACCATGAGTTTGTGTGAAACCCTTAGCCACCAATCTAGCTTTGTATCTACTTATAGACCCATCAGAATTGTATTTAAGCGAAAATACCCTTTTGCATCCTACTAATTTCATTGAGTCCTGTTTATCAACCAATTCCCAAGTTTTATTCTTTTCTAATGCATGCATTTCCTCTTTTACAGCATCATTCCACAATGGGTGACTTAAGGCATCATGTATTTATCTAGGAAGTAGTTGAGAGTCTAGTGAGACAGTAAAGTTACAAAAACTGGGAGAAAGAGAAGCATATGATAGGAACTTACTCAAGGGATGTTTGGTACATTCCCTTATACCTTTTCGGATAGCAATTGGTCTTTCATCAATAATGCAGTCCAAGTGATGTTCCTCAGATGCAGACGCATTATCAGCTGAATCTGATGGTGCTGATTGAGGAGCATCACAAGTGCCTGGAGATTTTTCATTACCTGATTGTAATGTCCCTGGTTTATGGACTTCTGCCATACTTCGTCTATGGTACACTTTTGTTATTGGTGGTTTGTTTTCTTGACTAATCAAGAGATTATTAGTCCCTGCATTAGAAGTAGACACAGCACTTGACAACTGGTTGTCAAGATTAGTTGAGGTAGAATCAATATCAATGATATTCCAGAAATCATAGTAGGCAGAAGAATTTTCAGAACTCTTATTGTCACCATAATAGGAACAGTGTTCATCAATCTTGACATTTAATGTTACAGACACCTTTTTAGAATAAGGATCATAGCATTTATATCCTTTTTGAGTATTAGAATATCCAATAAAGATACACTTTACTGATTTATGATCCAACTTACTCCTCATATGAGATGGAAGATAAATATAGGCTATGCTCCCAAACACCTTAACTGAAATAAGTTGTGTAAGAGGAAAACTTTCTTTTAGAACATCAACATGAGTTTGAAATGATAATACTCTAGAAGGCAACCTGTTAATAAGATAAGTAGCAGTCAAAATAGCTTCTCCTCAGTAAAACTTAGGCACATTCTTAGTAAACATAATAGCTCTTGTGACTTCAAGCAAATGTCTATTTTTCCTTTCAGCCAACCCATTCTGTTGGGGTGTATATGTACAAGCAGTTTGATGATGAATTCCATGACTGGCAAGGAATTCTTGAATTGGTTTATCCATATATTCAAGTCCGTTATCTGATCTTAAGGTTTTAATAGTGGTGTTGAACTGATTTTTAATAAAAACTACAAAATTTTGAATAATCTTACTTGCATCAGATTTACTTTTCATAAGAAAGATCCAAGTAATTCTGGTGTGATCATCCACAAATGTAATAAACCACCTAGCACCGTTAATATTACTTACCCTTGAGGGTCCCCAAATATCAGAATGGATCAAATTGAAAGCTTTTGATGGAACATACAGTTTGGAAGGATACATTGCTCTGGTTTGCTTAGCTAGCTCACAAATATTACAACTGATACATACAGGATCAGTGTCCAAAAATAACTTGGGCATGATTTTCTTAAGATGTGTAAAGTTAGGATGTCCAAGACGATAATGCCATAACAAAATACTATATGTTTTTGAGCTACTAAGCATGTTAGCACAGCTGGACTCAGCAACACAGCACATGTTGGAGTTTGAACTCCTTGCTGTCCCAAAAATATAAAGTCCATTGTGCACTTTAGCATTGCCAATCTTCTCCCCCAAAAGAGTCTCCTGAAATACAACTTCAGAAGGTGAGAAGGAGGCGATGCAATGATTATCAAGTGTGAATCTGCGTACAGAGATCAAATTAAAGTTGAGTGAAGGAATATAAAGTACTTTTAAAAGTTTTAGTCCTTGAGCTAATAAAACTGTACCCATTCCAAAAATGTGAACTTTTAAACCAGTTGCAACTTCAACAAACTTAGGTATAGAGAAAGATTCATAATTGCTTAGGAGAAATCTATCATGAGTCATATGATCAGAGGCTTCGGAGTCTACAATCCATGTGATATGATTATAGAGAATATCTATAGTACCCGAGTAAGCCATAGTAGCAATAGACATGGGAGATGACTCAGTAGAAATTCTGTCCTGCTGTTTCCCAAGAAGTTTAAGAATTGCATCTAATTGATGTTGGATAGGAGGATTAGGACAATTAGTTCCTTGCAGACTGATGCTCTGACTGCATCTCAGTCCTGCTATCAGCTTCACCTCCCATTTGATTCACAAAATGTGCCATTGACCCTTGTGATCGTCCTTCCTTCCCTCCTTTCCAATTACCTCCAGATGTATTACCCTTCCAGTTCTCATGAGACGAAGATCTCCAGTTCTCATGAGTTGGGGGTCTCCGTGAAGATCTATTCTTCCAGTTTCCCCCAAAGTTTCGGGAAGTAGGGCGCTGCACTTCAGAATCAGGCCTACTATAACAGTTATCAAATGAATGGCCTGGTTTGTTACAGAATTTACAGAATGGTCTTTTTCCTGTGATGAACCTTTGTAAACAGCTAGAGCAGAAGGATTTTCAGTAGTATTAGTAGATACAATGAGAGCAGAACTATCAGATGAACCATGAGAGGAACCCATCATTACCCTAATTAGAGACTCCTCTAACCTTACCTCAGAAAAAGCAGAATTTAAAGTTGGAAAAGGCTTGGTTCCTAACAACCTACTTCGAACAGAATCAAAATCTTTATGTAGGCCTTGTAGAAATCTAAACACCCTTTTTGTTTCAATAAACTTTTTGAATGCAATGGCATCAGCTGGTAATCCCTACTTGTGAGTTTCATACGTATCAATCTGCTGCCAAAGCAGAGTGAGCTGAGAGTAGTATGAACTCACAAGTTGATCACCTTGTTTAATTTCAGCAATTTGAGTTTCTAGTTCATAGATCTCTGCTACATTATCAATTTGAGAGTATAACTCTTTTGCTGCTTTCCAGATTTCTGGTGCTGTGGAATAGAGTATAAAATTGTTTCCTATTTCGGTAGTCATAGAACTCAACAACCAGGACATAATCATAGCATTCTCAGTTTTATACCGTCGGAAAGTGGGATCAGTAGGAGCAGGAATTTGCATATTACCCAAAAGATATTCATTCTTGCCTCTCCCCATTATAAATAACTCTACTGCTTTACTCCATGCAAGATAATTGTGACCATTAAGTTTGTGGTTTGTAACCATAAATGAGTTATTATCCATAATACCTGGCATAGATAAGGGTGGACCTCCAGATGCAACATCAGTTGTACCAGAACCACCTTCAGTCCTTTGAGCAGATGTTGGAGTAGAAATAACTGACATGATTTTTTTTTTAATGATCTTCAAGGAAGAAGAAATACTTCACGAAGTATGGCAGACTTCGTTCGGAAGAGTTGAAATGGATGTGAGAGACACAGGAAGAAAGAGGATTCAAATGCAAGAGTTTGGAAATAAAAGAGAGAGAAGTATTTGGAACGAGGAGAAATACTTTTGAAAGATGAAAAAAAAATTTGAAAGCTGTGTTAAACTTCCTGAGGAAGCTTCGGTGTTTTCAAGAGTGCATATTGTCACACATGCAACATGACACATGAAGAGGAAATCGTTAAAAGAAATGTATTTTATTGTGTGATTCACACACTTCGAGATAGTGGATAAACAATTCTGGAGTCTTCCTTTTGTCCACATACGCTCTTTCTTTTGTCCCTGTACACTCTTCTTGTACACGTATTTTGTACACCGACACTCTTCTTCTTCTCTGAGAGTTTTTTCCTTTTCGTCTGCAATTTTCCGTCTTCCTGTTCTCCTTATATTTGCTGCAACTTTATCTTTCAACTTTGAAAGATTTGTGTTTCTGTCTTCTTCCAATCCTCCGCTGGATAGAGCACTAGTTACAGAAATCTGGCCAAGATTTCAACAATTTTCGATGTATATATCAATACTACAAAACTCAGCTGTGATGAATCTTCAATTTTGAGTTTATCTTCCTGTCTGGAAGACTCAGTTCAGAGATGGTAAAATATTTAGATAGACAACAGTAGCTTGAGGAAATCATCTGTGTGCTCTGATACCATATAAACAATCAAGAAGAAAGTGCTCTGTTCATTAATCATAAAACCAACTACTACTTCTCTATTACAGAATTACAACATATATAGTGAAGCCTAGTGAAAGCCTTCAACGGCTATAAGGAGGAGAGAGAACCTAACAATTAGTGGCAGTCTAACGGTAACATTTACAGAAGGAACAACAGTAAAATACAATTGATGCATAATTCTAACCTAAATATTTCTACACATACTATTTGCATATGTTCCGATCTTTTACTTTGGGTCGGTAGTGGCAGGAATGACAACGTTTCCAAAGAGATAGTCCTTCTTGCCTCTACCAGTGATAAACATCCTAACAGCCCTAGACCATGACAAGTAATTATTTCCAGTAAGTTTATTATTTGTAACCATAGTAGGAGCTCCATCAATAGAGGAAGAAGATGAGGCATTAGACCATGCTCCTGAAAGTTGTTCAACAAAGGAAGTTGCCTCTGTTTCATTTATCTCAGCAGGAAATGTAGACATAATTTAAAAATACGAGATTGTTATAAATATATGTACAAAAATTTGCCTTTTTATAGAGGTAGCTTACAAAGCTCAAACGGCCACAAGACTCTAACGGCTAGAAAGTCACTATCTTAATGGCTACATTCTGTCCAACCGTAGTATTGTTGTGATCATTCAACCACTGAAATAGTGGCTTATACCAATGTGTATACTACATGTATTTGTATGTGTATAAGTGTGTATCCTATATGTATTTGTATGTGTATACAATATATATGTGTATGTGTATTTATATGTGTATTTCACTGTTTATTTCTACCGCGAACAAGCCTTCAACAGCTATAAGCCCACGTGGCAAAGATTCCTAACTGCTACTTTATGGTTTAAACTAACAAACAATCTAGTTTACTATTTGATGGCATTATTCTAGCTTATTAAATTACTCGTACAAGCATAAGAACACTGTATGTATTAATGTATAAACACTATATGCATTTTACTGTTCATTTCTACAGTATCCATGTTTAACGATAAAATAAACAAGATTTGATGAAAAGACACCCGTGATGATCAAACAGCTGTTACAACAATCCGAATGTAAACCACCTGCTGATAAGTATACTGGGCGGGAATTTTCTGTGGCGAAATGCACAAGCAGTGGTGAGCTCCTCCAGAAACTTGGCGACCAGATTAGGATTTTTACAGGCATCGCACGATTTTCCACATAAAGATACAGGAACCTGCTTATCAAACATAAGACATATATATAAGTCCATCGCTCGACCATCCAGAGTTAATTAAAAATATCTTATGGTTAATTAAGAGAATGAACCTGTTCTCCAAAACTCTCGAGTATTTTCTTCCTACGGCAACGGGACTCCTCACAATATTCAACTACCTTCAGGAGTTACACGATCAATATCCACATGAAATCAACCAAAAGAGATGTGGAAAAAGAACAAAATAAAACTTTGGACTGCTACCTGCTTAAATTCTACAAGGGATTTCTTTGAGGTGTTATCCTGCAGAATTGAGGACTCTGACTTCTTATTCTGTTACCCAGAATAAATTCCTGCATCGTTTCAAAAATTAGAAGGAAACTTTGCACAATATTGAAAATGACAAATGTTAAGATTTTGCTGCTAGAGTTGAAGAGTTAACCATTTTCCTTTTGTCATCAACTCCATAATATAACAAGCTTTTGGATGGCAATTGATCACGACCAGCTCTACCGGACTCCTGATAGAAAGCCTCCATGGACTTGGGAATACTGAAATGACAGACAATTCTGACATCCTTCCGGTCTATGCCCTAACAATGTGATAAAGAAACTATTGCCCTGACTTAGTAGTAAATGTAAGGAATAGTTTCACATAGAAACCAAAGTAGTAGTTGCATACCATTCTGCACAAATCCATCAATTCAAGTATCTGTTGCATGGACCATAGATGCTCCAAAACAATCAAGAAACAAAACCAGCAGAAACGTAAGCATCCAATTTAAAACAGATTTAACAAAAAAACAAATCTAAAACATAAGATAAGCCGAGACAGGAGAAGAAAATTATCGCTTGAAGATGGGAAAAACCTGCCACCATCCTGTGTACTTCAAACTCAAAACTGCAAGGATGTTTCTAGCTATATATATGAACATGCATGCACTCACGAGCACATAGACAGACTTCACATAGACATATAGAATGGGCCTGCCTATGGTAAGTAATATTCTTTCTTTTTAAGCAAAGAAAACCTTCTAAGTGTCCATTCTAACTGTTTTTTTATAATATGATAATCATCAATCTAAGAAGTAGAAAACCTGATTCAGAAAGGCACTACCCTTTTTGCACATTAGAGCAGGTTGAACTCCATATATATTTTAAAACTTCCTACCCTAAGTTGAAACCCCAGCATCTGAAAGAAACCTCCAATTCCTCCTTTCTAATTCCCAAACACAGGTGGAACAAAACTTTCAAATTCTTCGTTATAGGTTTTGGGCTGGGGGAATTGGGTATGGAAGCAATAGGACACAATTAAATCGTTCTGTCTCTCTCTCTCTAGCAAATGTTCTCCTCCAGATGAGAAGGCGTCGCTAGAAACATCAGATGTGTATGTGTGTCCTTTTTTCTTTTCTTTGGGGGGGTGTGGAAGGGGGAAGCAATGTCTTTAAGTATCGCATATGGCTTAGAAAAATATCCAGTCTGAAGTTCTTTAGACTAATGAAAGTCAAAAAGAATATAGCTGCTCAGTACATTCTCTTTTATTTAATCTCTAGAGATGCCAAAATATCAGCTAACAAAAGATCAATGAAAAAAAAGGATTTGGAACAGGAGGACCATTAA